>VXBC01000201.1:563695-635855 GCA_013399945.1 Ploceus nigricollis | reverse complement strand
TTGCCTCTCTGAGGAAGACTATAGAATAACAACCTGCAGACAGACTCTATTCCTTGTAAATTATTCTTATGCTGTTTTAACTTATAGGAAACCATAGAATTGAAACTCCTCAGAATTCACTCCTCTGCAGCTGAAAATGTCAACTTTTTTTACAAAACAAGCTAGCAGGTAATTTGGGATAGAAAAACAGTGCTGAATTTGAAGTACTAGATTGTAAAAAAGCTATTTTTGAATAATCTGTAATATTGGTTTGAGTTATTTTCCCTATTTTTGCAGAAATTTTCTTCAACTGTACTTTAAAAACTTTTAATACAAGGTTTATGGGGGACTGTTCTCTGTATGTCAGGCACTGTGCAAACACATAATGAGAAAGAATGCCTTCACCAAGATGCTTGGAATTTCTGAAAAGAGCTGGCTTCTACATCCCACAGCTATTCAGCAGCTCCTGTCAGGGTTTTATTTAAACCCCTCAGGAAAATTCATCCCAGATTTTTATCCAAGAGGGATAAAGAAGGGAAATACAACAGATTGGGTGTTGAGCTAAAGGTACCTGATGGGAAGATGCTGTTTATCACCAAAAGGACATTTAACTGCATATAAGTGTGATATCCATGTAGCTTGGGGAGATTTAAGGTGCTGTATCCAGAAGGAGTTCTCTCTCCTCATTTTCAGATCATCCACCACAGCTTCATCTATTATTGTTCTTCTTTGGAGTAGTGGAGTGGGTTTAAAGCAAACTGACTGGTTTGAATGGACCACATCCAGAAGCTCCTCTTTCAAAATGCAGCCCACCCCCACAGGCACAGGAGGGGCCAAAACATTTCTTTTGCCACCACACAGGTTCCTTTTCATCCCCTTTCCTACTGCAAGTAATCGTGCCAGAGGCATTTCCTAAGCAGAATATTTCCTTGCAGGAACTGTGCTGGTTGAATCTCATGAGAATTTTTTAAATTTACATGGAAAATGAAACAAATCAAATTTCTGCATTCTGGAATAACATGTGAAGGAATATAAGGGAGCAAAGCAAGACAATGTATCTTACCTAATATATTTTAGTGGTTATATTTCCTTAAATGATATATATTAATCTAATAGTTTAAGAATGAAAAAAAATTGTTTAAGAAACAGTTTCTTCTTTATATCTCTTTTAATACTAACCAGAGTATTTTTGTCGCATTTATGATATCATTAAGTGAAGATAGAATTTCCTGAAATTAAGTAACTGTTCCTGCTATTTTATAGACAATTTTGTGCTATTCTATTTTGTTCTATTCTATTTTGTTCTGTTGTGTCTTAGCTATTGTCGATTAAAATGAATAGAAGTGGCTTTGTGTAGTAAGAGGACAATTTAAAAAAAATTATATCAGAGGCTATTTCTTCCTCTGGATCCCAAGTGCTTTATATTCAGGAGTTACTTTATCACTGAAATGGATTGACCCAGTTGCAGAACAGTGGGGAGCCAGAGACAGGGGCAAGGGATGCTGAGTAGTTGTGATGTGTCTGTCAGAGAGGTCTAATCCAAACCCCCTTGGACTCTATCCTGCATTTCAAACATCTGTAAAAACACATGCATGTATAGTATTTTTCATTACACCCAGGGAATCAGAAAAGTCTGTCTCTACTTAATCTAAAGTGGTCTTTCTGAATAGGTTTTTGGCTGTGTAAGTTTTTAGCTAAATTCTCTGTCTTTTATTGCAGAGGTGGAGAGTTCAAAGCCCAAGGGGTTTTAGTTTATTAGGAATACCTCATATCTATTATTCATGCAATTTCAAACAGATAGCTACATTTTCAACACATAATTAATTTTGGCATCCAAGGGTACTAACCACATTTAACAAATATAATCTTTTATTTAAGCAAATACTCATTACAGTTATAAGTTAATGAAATTTGAAGAGAAAATAAAAAAAATAAGTTTGTGCTTTTTGTCAGGCAGATCTGGATGAACAACAATCACAGAGGTCAAACAAAAAAAGCTGGCTGGGCGCGCACAAACAAGCAAACAGATATTTTGTATGGCCAAGGAGAAAACAGGAACTTTCTCAATTTGAGGGAAAAACCCAATAGTTTTCCTGTAAAACCCTACACATATCTCACTTGTCAGAGAGCTAATACAAACCCCCCAGTGACACTGATGGAAAACTTTAAATGGCATTCAAAGGCCTTTAAATGAGGCCTTAAATCTCTTCAGTGTGGGCCACTAAAAGTCTCCCATCCATCAGTTTGTGACTGTGAGCTTGTTTATCCCTTCCTGTTGTGTTCCTGTGTGAACTACCAGCTTTAATGCGACTGAGGAAACTAATTATACAGTCATTCTTTCCCCAGCATCAGGACTGGAAACAGAGTGAATAGGTCTGTGGCCAGAGGAAATGGACAGAGATTGCTTGGAGTTGATGGCTCCTGCAAAGAGCAAGGTGCTGTGGGCTTTTTCCTCACTCTTTGTTGCATTGCATTTGTCGCAAGAGAGAGGGGAAAAGGAGAAGAGTTCACAATTCAGTATAATGAATCTTGAGCAAATGAGCTCTAAAGCAGGCTAGATGATAAGGAAAGAGAATGTACTCCTGGTCTGGAGTCAGCCCAGGCCCAAAATCCAGGCTGGCTGCAGTGGCCAAGGCAGTATTTCACTGCTTTTGCCCTGTTTAACCATATTTGCCATTCTCCTGAAGCAGTGAGAGAAGGTGTCTTTGTTCTTCATCACTGTCTGCAGACACAGGTCACTTTGTGCTGTGGAGCAGGTGTCGTGCATACTTAAGAACCCATCAGGACCCATAAAATATTTAGATCTGTTCTCACTTATGCCAGGCCTTATCTTCAATTTCCAAATTTGCAGAGTGACAAGAAGTAACTATGTACAGACCTAATGAAAGCAGCTTTATCTGACACAACTCAAAGAGGTGGAGAGATGCCGAGTGTCATTTTACCTGTATCCAATACTGCTATGTATGCCATAGCCACTTAGCAAGCTATTGCTCTTTTGAAAACATATTGATTCTATCCCTCCTTCAAAGACACAGCAGAGAGATCATAAGCCCCAAAGGTTCTGTGGGCTTTTAAATTTCCTGCAGGTGTAATCCATAGAGAACTCTCCAGAAGAGAGAGCCTTACATTACAGAGCATTGTATCCCCAAAATGGGGAGCTGAAGATGTTTGTTCTTGGATTTAGGCATGCAGAGACAACAGATAAATAAGATAGGATATAGGTTTTACAAGTGTCGTATCACTTTCATTCACTTTAATTCTGCTACAATCAAGAGTTCCTCCAAATCTGTCTTTTGAAAGGCACATTCACACATTCTAGCAAGTTCAGAAGCACAGTGAAGGAGACTCATTTTTACAGGGAAATACACTGGAATTTACACCTTGTGCAATACACCTTGATGTCTGGGGACTCCANGCAATGGAAGGGGCAGCTGTCCTTCTGGGAATCCAGTGGAGGAAAAAGCTGTGCTGGTGTGCCGGAGTCTCAAGATTACATGCAGGCAGGAATGCTTGGCTCCTCCCTCTGGGCAGAGCATCTCACAATGGGATGCTGTAGTTCTTATCAGCCATGCCGTGACATTCAATGGCCCATTATCAGCAGATGTCTCCCTGAGGGGAGGATTGATTGTGGGAGAGATAAGGAAAAACTGCCCACTTAACAGGAGACAACTGATGGCAAATAGAATATATCTTGCTTCTTTCAATCTGGGACCCCACTTCTGAGCAGTGAAAGGCCGCTCACCTCACTGCTCTGTGTCTTGGCTTTCCCACTCTCCACACATGGACAAAAGAACCAAACTTACTCCTTTTTCATGTCACTTCAAGATCTCCTGGTAACAAATGCTTTAAAATAGCTGGATTTGCCAAGGATCTCAGTGGTCACCCTGCTGTGACACAATGCTGTTCTCTGTTATTCCCTGTGTCAGTGATATCTCTTGTAACCTATGTCCCTTAGGTGTTTTGACTTCTATAAAAGCAAGTCTCTTTAACCTCTAAGGAAAGCCTGTAATGACACGGGCTGCCTTGAAAGCAGAGAGTGAGTTAGGGAATTCTTGGTTTGTCAAACAACCATCACTTCGCTGTATAACCTTAGTCCTTGAAAGTCCACTTAAGAAAAAAAACCCTTATGTTTTACCTGAAATGTAAGCTTTTTTATAGTCCAATCATCTTCAGGTGATATGCACAAAAGTGAAAGACAGAGGAAAACAAACCTGTGGTAGCATTATGATTCTTCTTGCTCCTTCCTATGATGTTTGAGTACTTTGGCCAGTTTCAAAATAAATTTAGCAAGAGAGTAAAGAACTCACAGATATTCAGTTTCTGTAGGTTTTGTGAATGAAAAAAAAATTATTGGAGACTTAGCTCAAATTAGGCATTAATGAATCCAGATCATGATATGGATACACTAGTCTTAAAATTATGGAGTTATAGGACAAACATGAGACAAGCAGTCTCACTTTATCATCCCCAGATCACCCCATCCCTTATTTCAGCCTGGAAGCAGCATCTCAGTTGACTGTCAGCTGACAGACCTTGTAAACATGATGGAGGTGACCTTGGGTGAGTAACTCATCTTCCTTTTTTGTTTAAAAAACGGATATAATAATAATAATAGTAACAAGAATAATCTAATATGTACTTCACAGGGGCAGGTAGCTTAATTAATGTTTATGAAGTACTTCTAGATGAGATCTGATGATGAAAACACTGTGCAAGTGCAAAGTTATTATTTTTTATTATAGCTTATGGCTATCTAATTGATGAAATAGTCCAAACCTAATCCCACACAGACTCACTTCTGCACTATAAACCCTGATTATCTTCATGCACAGACAGCTGATACTTGACTTGTCCTGATGACATTAACTGCATCAGTGGTCTCTTTTTGTTACTATTTCTAGGTTCCTGTTGTTTACCTACTCCTCCATTATCTTTTTTGGCTTTAAATTAAAATTATTTGCTCCAGTAACTAATGAATGCCAGCAAAAGCTGGTTTTGGTATTAAATCATAGGTTTAGGTGACAGCTATCATTCTTTAATGATTTAAATTACTTGGGCCCATAAAAATCTTTTAAGCTTTCCTGAAATCTATGGGGTGATGCCAACACAAAGCAGTGGAGAGTCCAGGCATGTTCATTTTTACCATGGTGTCTGCAGGGGAAAGGGTCCCCCACTTTAGCTGGGGAAGAGAGGACAGAGGCAGTGGACAAGGCAAATAAGTCCCTGCAAAGTTCCTGAAACTTATGCAATGTTGGAGAGTGAGTTAAGGGGCCAGACCACTGACAGCAGATCACAATTGAGTCCTGGTCAGGTCTTTTAGGTGATTTCTCCCCATTTATTTGCTGGAGTCCAGAAGACTGACAGTGGCAACTAATACCTTAGGACTGGTCATCATTGTTCTTGGTGTCCCTCTTTGCCATATGGGCAAAGAAAATTCTTTAATTGTTATCACATGGCTGAGATTTTAATTTGTCAAACCACTTACAGATTTATCACAGGTTAACACTCTCACTTCCCAGAAATTTTGTGGAGGATATTACAGACACTGCTCAGGCACTGACCCACAAACAGTCAACATCCAATTTCTTATTCCTTCCGTGAACCAGAAGTACTGGATTTCACCTGTATGGAGAAGATGACAGGAATAGTAGAGCAAGTGATGTCAAAAGATTGACAGTCCTTCATGAGCTTAAGAAAGGTTTCTGTTTGGAAAAAACTTTGGAATGGTGAAGTGCACCAAACTCTGGACTTCCAGCACACCAGCTAAGCAAAGTCCAGAAGTGAGCTTTGTCCTCTGTGTGAACACACCAGCCTGCTTGGAAATAGTGTGTGAATTTCCAATACAGAGCTCACAGATCAGTCATACAAACACCTTGTCTGGGGACACTTAAGCTTTTTCATGGGAAAGAAGGATATGGAGAAAGAAAATGACAGACAAATCAGGGCTGTGAGGAAAGCAAACTTGAATGGAGAGAGTAGTAGAATCAAAGCTCTTCTTGACCTTTTTTCCAGTTTGCTTTGACATTGAAGAGCTTTCAAAGAGATTTATCTTAAGACAGTAGCAAACAAAAATCTATGAAGAAACTCCCAAGTGGCAAACAGAGTTCCTGACCTGTGTCTGGTGTCTTTGCTGTCTTATGGATTCCAGTTGCTCTGTGTCACCCTAGTGCCATACAAGATTTCACAGAAGTCATAGAGCAGAGAATTTTAACAGGAGACACTGCCAGGCATGCTGATGTTGGCTGAGTAATTCCTTTCAGCAGAAAGGAAGAGTGGAGCCTACTACTGCAATGCCAACTCTTCTATGCCAGCACACCTGTAAGAGAAGTCAGATTTTGTGGTGAAATAAGACTTCCTGTTCTTCCTGAGTGCAACAGTGAGGTCTCATGATGGCTATCAGTGCTCCTGGGTTGGCTTTGCGTGGATGTGCCTACAGTAGGACTGTGCTGGGGGTAGGGGCAGGCAAGCCCAGGCTACAGAGAGCAGCAAATCAAAGAGAGTGTGACAAGAGCCTCTGGGTATCCTGTTTACCTAGAAATTCTCAAAAAGAGTCTGAGTGTTGACAGCACCCCTACTGTGACTGAAGGTAAGTTTCTTTAAGGGTCACAAGATTTCATAAATAATCTTTTCCCTACCACTTCTCTGTGTGAGGAAAAAATTATCTTCTTGCTGAAAATACACAAACAAATGAAGTTTTGCAGTCTTAGAAATGACAATGGTACAGTTTTTTACAGGCAAGTGTAAGTAATCACAGTGTTTGGGTTTGCTTGCTGTATTTTTTTCCTTCAAAAGCCTTCATGTCTCTTTAATTTGTCTCAGATTTTACCCGGGGTCTTGTCACACCAGTTTACAATTTTCCTGGTGCCCTGTGTTCTCAGTATTTCAGGGGCTCCTGGAAACTTTATTTGTGCTGCCCAAATGTTGACTGAAAGGGAGTGAGGAAGGAGGAGATGGTTCTTTGTAAACTCCAATGGTAAAGAGTCCTGACACCCTGAGAGACACACAAACCTGACTGAAGAAAACAAGTCAGGATGTAGAATCTGTCATCCTCAGCACCAACAGTGTAAAAGGGGATAGAATCTTGCTAGGGGAGCTTAATGAGATTATTTCCATGGCAGCCAGTTTGCAAATCTATAACTATCTGCAACCCTTGTCAAGAAGAACTTATTAACAAAAATCTATCCTGAAATCAGGGGAGGTACCAAAAGGTAATGGATCACAAAGCAATTCCTACTGCAAAGTTCCATTTCCCATTTACTGTATCCTCTTGCCCTTTTCACTGTACTGGTCTCCTTCCAATCTCATAGGTACTCAATTATTTCAATGTAAAGGAGATGCAGAAAAGGCTACATCCAGATGTGTGCTACATATCTGCTAGCAGAAAACAGAGCTTGAAGAATGCATGACAAATCTTTCTCCATTTTATATGCTCTCATAGACAACAGGATTTAAATCAAGTGGCATTCAATGTGCCCTTTCTTCTAGAAATGCTAGGAAATCAAATAGAATCTTAATTTTACAATCATGTCTATATGTCGTCCTTCCCTCTTTTTTGTTTTCTTGTCTTGTTCTTCCTCAGCAGAGTTGGTAAATATTTGCATTCTCAAAATCCTCTACTGCTTTTCAAAGTCAGTTCCACTCCATTACCCCCAAGTTAAAATGTCATAGAGAAATGCCATATAAATGTTTGCCTTCCAATATTCAAGTACAAAACTGAAAGTTAAAATTGAGAACAAGAATTCAGCAAAGGAAAGAGATTTGGACTACATACCTCTTACTCTGTGCCTTGCCTTTCCCTACAGAAGAGGACGTGCTCTCTTGCAGGAGGATGTGGGCAGATCCCTGATTATATGCTGGAGTAGCTGGGGCCTTGCAAGCTGGGCAGCTGCAGGGAACTGTTGAGGTTAATGGCCAAAAGCAAGTTTCTGTCTTCCCCTGGAGAGAGAGATTCTGATGTCATAGCTCAGATCCAGAATAGCTCCCCTAGAAAAGGACAGAAAGCCTTCCAGTGGCACAGGTAAATCCCTTTCTGTTCTTGCACAGGTTCATTTGGTACCTCCTGCCAGCATTGTCAATCAGTTGGAGTCACAGGAAAAAATAGCTTTTTGCATGCTGTATTTGATGGAGAGAAAATTCTCTGTCAGGTTTCCTTGTTCCACTCCCAGCACCAATCTTTGCTTTCTGCTTTATTTATACGGGGAACTCACCTTGGCATCAAGAGGGCTCTCTCTCCAGAGAGAGCACTCCTATAGTTGTGGAAGAAGCAGCTGGGCCTTGGATGAGTATTAATCAGTAATTATAATTATATAATGAATATGGGAGCTGTGATGCTTCTGCAGGACACTGTGCCAAGGTTTTAGCCCTCTGACAATTCAGCTGTGGAGCTCTACCCTTCACTATCTAGTCTGTGGGCTGAGTTTTGCCCCTTAGGAAGATAAACAGTCAGTTTTGATACAGATTTTGTTTATCTTATTTTTATTTGTCTTTGTATCTGTATTGAAATATGTCAATAGCTCCTGTTGTTTCTGCAGAGAAGTGTTTCAGTGATCATCACAGTATTGGCTAGTGATCATCACAGTATTCTTGTGAGCTCAAAGACAAAGTTGTAGAATCTGCTCTAGAGGAGAGCCTAGTGGTGGTCGTGTCATGTTAGGCAGGAAGACTGCCCACATTAGGTGACATGACATGTTAGTGGACCTTTTGATGGACTTCTTGATGGCCTCTCTTCCCTCCTGTATCCCTTTTCTCTTGACTTCTGCCATGGTCAATTCACCTGAGGTCACAGGACTGTGTCCCTAATCCACAGCCTCACAGAAGCACCCACTGTATTGCTTCAAAAGTCCTGCAGAGCTCAGCAGGTTTTCCTGGGGAATGTGACATGCAGGAGGAAGGAGCCAGCAGGACAGACAGTCTGCAATATCCAGGACTCGTACAACAGCATGGGGAGCTAGGACCAGTGCAGGTGCTCCCCTGTGGCAGTGAGTACCTGCTTGCTAAAGTCACAGAGAAAATTCATTGCAAGGAAGAGATTTGAACTTGTTCCTCCCAAATCTCTGAGTTATTGCCAACTGCAAGAGGATGAGCACTGAAAGTACGCACGGAGCTCAGTGCTCACTCATTTCCAGATGGGCTCCCTCCACGTCCCAGCATGCTAAGAAATACAGCAAGCTCTTCACAGGTGTGAGAAAACAGGTCTGCAGAGCTCTACAGGAATGTCCCTGCAGCCATTTCAGCCTGTTCCCTGAAGGCTGCCTTCATGGGAGATGTGTCAGAATTAGGCAATTCAGGCTCTTTGGTAGTTTCCTCCAGGTGTCCCAGAGAGAGCACACCGTTCTGCACGTGGTGCCATGAGGTGTCCCTGCAGTGGCACATTCATGGCTTAATGAGGGCAGTGTTGAACCCAGTGCCATCTTGACTTGCTGATTTCTGACTCATTGACAGGTTTAGCTATGACTTGGAGGGACCATGACCATTTTGTGGACTACTGAAATGCCTCGTGCAAGTCTCAATACATGTTTTCTAGAGACAGACAGACTGATACCCAGATACAGATAAAACCATCAGTGCCAAGCAGAATTAACAGTGGCTGGAGAAAGAAAGCCAGTCACAAATTTCCAGCATCTGAAATGCAATTACAGGACAGTATGTTTACAAAAAATTGTTGGAGCAACCTAGTGAATCAGAGAATTGACAACATTCTGTCTTCATTTCATTTTTTCTTAATATATAGAGACTTATTTTATTAGGCAAAAAGACCTCCCTGTTTATAATGCTGGTTGCTTTTGTTCACCTTCTCAGAAAAAGGAAACAATTGAAGAAAATAAATAACCTGATGATGTCTTGATTCAATATTTGCAGTGAACAGCCTGGGCTGATAGTACTTTTTGCAGAACAAAGAGGCAGACAAAACACAATGAATACCCAGAATGGCTGAAGCCCAAGGTATTTTGGACTCGGATGCAGGAATAAGCTTTTAATTCGTGTTGAAAAATAAACTAGGCAAAGAAATGGAATAAATAATAAATATGTCTCGTGGCAGCATAGCAAGAGGGTTATTGTTAGCTTGCTTATAAAGAGGGCCAGTACATCGTGTTCTTCCCACACAAGTTCCAAACAGCTTTGTTTGGACTGAGAAATTTAAATCCATGTTTCTAAAACAAATCTATATAAATATTTTTATATTAACAGCAGTACAAGAAAACCCAGCCTGCCTGCACTTTCTACACAGCAGTGATGTGTTATTGTTATTGTTGCTATTAATTTCAGCTGCTGCTATTGCTGGTGACAGCAGAAGACGGCCCATGGCCATCGCATCTCATCCTCTGCTGGGGAAACCATCCCTGCTCCAGGCAGGCTGTAGCATATAGATGGAAGAGAAAATATTATCCCCACAATTCTGCAGACTTTTTAATAAAATGGTGACAGAGCAATCTCACTGGAAACTCAAGAAACACCTCTCAGGACCATAGACCTAATAAACACACAATGGTATTCATATGCAAGTCTAAATGGCAGGTTTAGAACTGCTGCCTTTAGATATTAAAAAACAACCACCAACTAACCAAACAAAAAACAAACCAACAAAACCTTTGTAAACTTGGCCGAAAGCACTTAGTCTGCTTAAACAATTGATAAAAAAAAATTAAAAGAGACGTCACTTAGTCCTTCCACCGAAGAAGCCAAAAGGTAAGACTTAATCTAACTCTACAGTTTTTAAGGTTCCCTTAGAGTCCAAACTGTGTTCAGAAGAAATGGCATTTGCTGATCAGCTGTATTTTTAATGCATAAAATGGCTGTAGGAGCAACAGTGATGTAATTCAGTTGGTATGGTGAAGTGGGGAGTGATGGAGTAAAAGTATCACTACATACCCAGGAGTGTATTTATCTCTCAGTTTTCCTGCAAAACCATTTTCTCTCCAGTTATAAAAGTTCATCTGCTTCTTAATAAAATCAGTAAATTAACAAGAATAATTCCATCTCCTTTATTAAAAAAGCTGTAAGACATCTCATTTATTCTGAGTGTTGCAGGCATGAAACTTAAGAAAAATAATTTACTAGAGTTGGCTGGATCTTTGGAACAAAACACTTTTATCTTGAAAGGCGCGCTGATTTTTCCAGTTAAATATTTAGCAAAAAGTTGAACGTACTCCTATTACTTTTCAAGCCTTATGAAAAGTGTTATTCCATTAAAAATTAAGATTGTTAAAATGATTATTGAAAGTGATTAGCAGGAGGGAAAATATCCATAACCATTAGACTTGATTTCTTAATAATGTTCTCTGAGAAAATCTGCAGGTAAAGGTTATAAAAAAAAATTTTGATGGAATGAAAAATTGCCCTAAACTTTTCAAAAGAGAACAATTATTCTTCCTGAAAGCTTTTGTGTGTGTGAGAGTAGGAAAATGAAACTCTTTTAATGGTTTCCTCAAGCTTTCTCCAGAAAATTCAACTTGTACTTTAAGCTAAGGGCTATTCCAGTTGTTCCTTACGTACAGAATGGCTCTTCTGTAAGGAAAAATATTTTTTCAGGATAACAGGAAGAGGGAAAAAAAAATTAAAAAGAGGTTTTTGTGCATACCAGGAAGCATCTTAATATCATAAATGAACTAATGGATCCAAAGCATATCTGAGATGAGGATTCATCTCACTTGCTTTCAGACATTTGAAATTATCTGAGGTGGTTTAATTCTTTCTATAACTGTTGGAATCTGAAATGCAGGGAACTCTCAGAACTTTGGGCCTGTAAGCCAAAGCTTAGAATTAAACACAAGATTTGATCTGAGACCTTGGAAAAGGCTTCCAAACTTAGGTGCTAGAAACAAGAATGTGGATTTATAGTTTAAAGCAGAGACACGTTAAGCTAAGTAAAGGAAAGTTTAGAGTTTTAAAGTTTAAGATATAAAAATAAAAGAAGTTACAAAGGTAAACAAGGAGTTTAGAATGGAGATTTGTGTGTCATAACATGATTGGCTAAGGAAGTTTACACTGTATCATGAGTCCATAAGAAGAAATATTTAAGGATTGGGTCAAAAGCATAAATATCCTTGTTAGCAGTGTTTTATTGGTCAATAAATCCTTAAAAGGTCTTGTAACTGGAGGTCTTGTGACCTTCTGAGCCATGCAGTAAAGAGGTGAGCCAAACTGACCCTTCCTGCCTGTGTGGAAGATAAGAAAAATAAACTGCATCATCTAAAGCAACTCGGAGGTCCCATCTCAAATTCATTCAAAATTCCCCACAAATTCCCCACATATAACCAATGAAGGGAGACAAGAATCATGGGCTGAAAACCCACTGTTTTCAGGATATACCTACACTCCTAGCTTGGCTGCAGGTGGAACCTGGATAAATATAACTTTTGGGTGAATCCTTCTCTGTCTGCGTCTCTCTAGGCATTCCTACCAGCACACAGGAACCTCTGCCCTTTTCTGTGGTGGAAAAAAGATGATCAAAGCTGCTTGAACAACAAAACAAAAAGACATTGCTTGGATATGAACAGCAAAAAAATATGGGTAGTGCTTCCTGGCTGTGGACACAAGTGAGTGCATCTGTTTTATTTAGATGGTAGCAATTTCTACTGACTCAGACCGCTTAACTGCTTTTTTAGCTGTCACCCTAAATTTATGGAAACTAGATATGCAACCTATTTTTTTTAAATTTTCCAGCATACGCAGTAATTGAAATCCAAGGATTTTGCATTTTTGGTGTGATAATGGTTCAGAGCAATGGATAAGAAATGAAATGTCCTAATGCCATAAGTGGAAAAATCGTATGTAATCTTAAAATGTACTCTTTATCAGTGAAAAGTTCTTACACTTGGGAATGTGCTTCACAGGATGATTCTGAACTGTTTAGATCTTCCCACGCTGCAACATTATTCATATATGCCTTGTCTGGCCCTTCAGTCCATCTTCTCCTCTGCAGATGACATTTGTTTGCAAAAGAGAAGCAATAATAAAGTTATGCCTCCCTTTAAACTGGCAAGTCACAACTTTGAAAGAGACCTGCCATCAGCAGAAAAAGAATCCATCTCCCTGCTATTTAGTTTAATTTCATGCAAATCTTGTACTCTTCTCAGGCTTTACGTAAGCAGATCTGGACAGATCTGGCCTTTTGTTTTTACCTGCAGCTTGTGGTGCCATACAATGACGACAAAACCTCAGCTTAAAAATCAACCCACAATCTGTAGTCTTTAACTTTTTGGAGCTCCTGCTCACTGAGCTGTGTGTAACTCTCCCTGTGGTATCTGGCTGAGTCTGCAGCAGCTGCTGCTGCGGAGCTGCGTGGGAGACACACCAAGGTGTGGTGCTGGAGTTACTGCAGTGAGTCCTGTCTGATGGGCTGTGAAGTCAGCAGATTTCCATCCTCTGGGCCTCTAGAAGTATTTTCCTCTACAAATGTGCTGAAAGAGCAGCAGTTCTTCCACATAAACCCCGGGCATTTTGTTTTTTGATTTGCAAAGAGAAAGAAAATTCTAATTGCCTTTCAATAATGTGGGCAAAAGCACTCAGGCAAAGCCAGCAGTTTATAATCTGTAATATGTAAACACTCCCAGAACAAGCCATATTTACAAGGAAAATTTGACACAGGGTTAAGGAAGAGCGGGATGAAACTTCATATAAACATTTATGCGTGACTGCAAGGAGGGAAGTCTGTGCTGATTGTGACTGGTCCTGGGATTTGTAGCCACAGTTTCTAAGCAAAGCTAAACACTTTTAAAATGTTAGCTACTGAATCTACCTTCTTACCCCTACCATCATCTGAAAAACATGTCAAAGAGCTTGATCAGACACTTGGACTTTTGGACTATATTTTTTAAGCATGGTAGAAGAAAAGCTACTACTCCCTGAATTTTTGGCCACACAGTCATTTATTTCCTTCTCACCTTCCCTGATAGCTTTCAAAAGATAACTCATCCAAATTTCTCAGAAAGCAGTCTTGAGTCTCCTTCCTGTGCAGAGAAGCTGATCCTATAGCAATTTTTGTGTCTTCTGCTTACAGTACCATCATAACATTAGGTATTGGAAACCCAAGACTGTTCTCCTGAAACATGAGAAAAACTTCATACCCTTGCCCTCTATCCCAAAGGGATATGTGTGGGTGCATGTGTAATACACCTGGGTTTCTGCCAGTGGAATAGCCTTACTGATAGTTTGGTAGCCCTAATAAAAATGTTATGTCCTTTCAGAACAACAGCTGCTATTCTTAACTGGTCCCTGAGATTTAAAAACATTATATGCTTTGGTTTATCATTTGGTTAATCTTCCTCGTTAAAAGATCATTGCTAGACTAATGTACCCCCACTTCTCAAAAATCCTATGAAAAAGCCTCTAAACTGATGTTGTGGTCTAACCCCAGCTGGTACCTAAATATCCCCAGCCAAAATCAGCACAATTTAATAACCAGGCCATAAACAGCAGCTATGGCTATATCCAAACCCTCTCTTTCTTTGTATTGCCCTAAAACCAATAACAATAAGCAGTTCAATGTGGATGGTATTAAAGCAGATTAGAAGCAGCTGTTCACAGGGGCTGAACCAGATTTGCAACTGATATAAATCAGGGGAAAAAAAAAATCAATAGCTTTAACTGAGTGTGGTGGATACCCTCTGAAGATTTGGGCTACTGCTTTTTATGTCTGGTGGGTTTCTTCTTGCTATTTCCTATTTAAATGGCTTATAAATGACTTATGCTTTAGAGAGAGAAGGCAGCAACAGTCAGCTGGTTTTGTTGGACAGAATTTTTGCCAAGGCTATTACCTCAAATGGTTTGCATCAGTAAACTTGGGAGGAGATAATTTTAAGGAGTTACTAGTGATGACAAGCTTTTTTTATTGCTCCCCAAAACGTACAGGTATTTCCCATGTAGTAATTTAGCAAAGCTTCAGTTGTTTAATTAAATAGGGATACATTATGGGGATGATAATGTACATAAGAAAGAGCTAATATAAGAGAAGAAGCTAAATATAATTGTTCTTTTTCCTTCAAGAAGCTGAAAGGCTTGCTGTGTTTTTAGATGATGCAAAAGTGGGGCTTATTTTCACAGAAGACCTCTACATAAAACAAACATCTAATCCTTCTCTCTTCATCAGTCTGAAACTAGGAAGCATTTCCAACAGTAGTAACTGATATCTATCTGCTTATTGCTGTATACTTTTCTGTTGTAATCTCTGTGCTACAATTAGAAAAAGCCTTTAATGTGCAACTACAACTATTTATCATTTCACTAGGCTAAATATTTGCATATGATAAAGAGGACTCTAAATTTCTAGGCCTGACCTTTGAATAGGAGTTTAACACTTGATTTTTTTGTTTGGGTTTTGGTGAGGTTTTTTAGTGTCTTAAGGTTGGGACTCTTAACCATGCAGAACAGAAAAGACTCAAAATGTTTCTACAAATTTTGAGAGCTTAAGTCAGATGGCAAATCTGTGCAACTGCAACTTATAAATTTCTTGTGCAGCTTTCCACAGGACAATTCAGATGGGAGGGGATGTGGGGCTCTAGTTGAGCTGAGTGGTCAGAGAAACTTGTTCAAGGCTTGATTGAGTTAGACCTCAAACTTTCAAGGATGAAAATTCTCTGAACTGTGTTCAGGATTTTAGAATAGTCAATTATCTGCATAATGAAAACCTTAGCTACAGACAGCGTCAGTTTTTCCTGGTTCAATTTAGGAGCTCTGTTTTTCCTTTTTATCTATACACCTTAGAGGGACACACAAATCCTTCTTCTTGGTAATCTACCCCTAGGCAGAAGATTACTTTTACTTCTTCCCTAAGCCTTCTCCTGTTCAGGATAGAGTTGGTTCCCATGTAACTCTCAGTCCAGGAATCACACTGGTTGGTCTAGTTTTTATTTGGTTTTGATTGGGGTGAGGGGGCTGAGAAGGAGTGGTTTCAAACTGAACAATCAAACTGAAATGTTCAGGAAATATGGCCCCATTCTGTCCCTGTTAAATAATCTACTTTCTGTATATAAACACATGGGTGTGTAATAAGAAGCAATAGTGAGCATATGTTGTTAATATTTTCATTTTGCCTTTTTTCTCTGTCCTTGGTTTTTCCTTTTTTTTTTAAATTGTAAATTCTTCTTTTCCTTTTTTTTTTAAATTGTAAATTCTTCAGAAACTGAATTTTCTAATTTGACCCTACAAAACTTAAGCCAATTAGGTGTGAGTACAATAGAAATAATTATTAGAAACATCAACATTGTTTTATGACAGCAAAATCCTGCCGAGAACAAATAATAAGATTATTTTGTTCTCTGCAACTGTCCCCAGCCTCTGTGACTGGATACAACAAAAAGTCAGGAGATTACTTAGCCTGAAAAATCGTATTTAATCCAATTGTAGCTGAAGAGAGGTTTTGAGGTAGGTGGAGTAACTGCATTTGCATACAGTATTGTGTTGTAGTCCTCACAGCAGTGCAAAGAGGAGGCCGGACTATGTTTGTATAGTTGGTTTTTGCACTATTAAGTTGATATTTGGTAGGATACAAAAGCAGTCAAACAATATGGACAGGTCCTTGATGGCCACTCCCTTACAGCTCAGCATATTACAGAGCTATTTCATGTGAATATAACAAATAAAAATTGAAGGCATAGTCAGACTTTTTGACCCAAAGAATAAATATATTCCAAATATTTGAAATTATCCGAAAAATCTTATAATTCCTGCGAAGTAGCTATATGTCTTTGACATTAGAGCTAGAAAAGACAGGAAATTTCACCTGCTAAATGAAAATAATTACCTTCCTTCTATCAAGACCAAAGAAATAAAATGAAGATATTTTTTGTGAGCTGCTGCTTCTATGAAAGAACTATTTTTGACTTTAGGGATGTTGACAGATGGTGATTCCTAAATTGGAAACCAGGTACCAGCTGTGGTCCTGCTGCCTTCAACCTACTCTTGGCTCTGCCATGGTCTGCAGTGTCTCCTCTGAGCACAATGGATCAGCTGATGGAATCAACTTCCTCAAACACTCCCCTGAATGCAGCCCTGCAGGATGAGGGCTCACAGAGAAAACAAACAATGTGGACAAGTGATAATCACTTGGAAGGCCAGCCTCAGCTAGTTAGGTTGCTCTGTCAGGTTCTGAGCATGACAAAAATAATATTTATGCCCGTACTTAGAGTAAAATGGCATCACTCCATTAGTAGTGCAGTACTGAACGCATGCCAGGAATGGTTATGGGGCACATCAGTATTGTTCTAAACTTCTCTGCAGAAATTACTGGCTGTAACTACTCAGTCCCCTCTGATCACTACTACATTTAACACCAGCAGCACAATTCCAAAACTCACAAATAGGAAGGAAACAAATGAACTGAACCTCACATCATGGACATCATCCAGTAGAAATCTTAGACTCATTAGGCAGCAAATTAGCACTGTTTATAAAAATTATGATGCAAATATGAAACACTATAATCAGCTGCAGCTAGTAGTTCCAGTTAGCTAATTGAGGATATCTGTAGATTAGGTGTATCTCTCCCATCTTTCACTTTCTGCAGAGAAAAACTTCACCTGCACTTCAGATGAACTGGAAAAGTCCCTGTGACAGTTTAATTCTCTCTTGAGGTCTGTGGTACCAGGGGGAGCAAAGTTACCTCAGCAATGAGTGCTGTTCCTCACTTGCAGCTATGTGGTAAAGCAAGTACAGAATGAGGTGGTACATTCTTATGACATAAAATTGAGAGCATAAAAGTGCCATGTGGAGTAGCAGAACCACCTCAGAGTACTAAATGATTGGGCAAAGAAATGGCAGGAAAAAAATCGGTGCAGGTGGATTTAGAATAATGCAGATGCAGAAAGTCTGTCCTAAATACATGCTGATTTATACCAATATGTCTATATATTAAAAAAAAAAAAAATCTTCCCAGTGCCATAGCTGATAATTTTATTAAAATGTCAGCTCTTCACTTCTTCTTTACTCAGTCATGAGTAAAGATAAGTCATTACCAAAAAACCCAGGAAAGCAAAGCAGAAAATTTTTGTGTCACAATATTAATCCACAGTGAGTCCAAATCAAGAAGAGCCAAAGAATTTCTGGTTTTAGCATCTTGAAGAATTGATGCAGAAGACTAGAAAAGGTGCAGAGAGTAGTGATAAGAATGATCAAAGTTATTAATGCTTTCCACTTGAGGGATATGAAATAAACTAGGGCTCATCTGCATAAAAAGAAGAGATAATTAACAAGAGCAGAATATGGGGCTGTGAAATTATCAGTGGCAAGGAGATGGTAAGTGGGGACCCATTATTCACTGGTTTTGATAACACCCAGATGAGAGGTCATCAGTTGAAATCATCAGAAGGTGAGTTCCACCTAAATTGTAAGATTTTTTTTCTCACCTTTCAATTCACAAAGTGTCATTAAACCCAGAGGTAGTACTTCTGCCTTAGGAGGGGTTTGAAGTACATGTTATTGGTTCTGGGCCAGCAGATAAAAAAGAAACATCTATATATTAATCTGCTCTTAGGATTTTCCTTCACTATCCATGGCTAGACATAGCTGGAGACATTTTAGGGGGCTAAATAGGCCTTTGGCTTGACTCTCTCTCTGTTGTTCTTAAGTACTAAAAAATTCTGCGTATTTGCAGATGAACCAGAATCAAGACTCTTTTCTTTGCTAGAAAGGCTTACAATGAACTTTTCCATCTTATTATGACTGGCTCTAGAATTCCTGGTGTTTTGCTTCAAGCACTTAGGACATTATAGACCTATAGACCCTGCTATAGACCTTTAACTGCTACAGAAGTCCTAAAATCCTCATCTGCTATAGAAACTCATTCCGTACTTCTTCTTTAACACGTAGTTCATTAGTCTGGAGTAGTAGACATGATATACTGAAGGGAAAACTTTAACAGAGATGTACTGAGTTTTATTTTGAGGATTCTGGGGTTTTGTTTATTTTATTTTTTTTTAAATACAACTTCTCCTTAATTAACACATGTGTACAGCCTTACTGTTACTCCTATGAACCTCTTAGTGCACTTTCCTGGCATAATCTTTACCCCATGGGCTGCAGAACTAAAGTCCCTTGTTTGTGATGCCCACCTTGTTGAGTGCTCTATGCCATGTGCAGCACAGAAGCAGTTTTCAGCCATCTATTTTCCTTTTGGATTAAGAGGTATTTTACATCTATGAATCTTGAATACTGGAATCATTGCTGAGACATATAATTTAGCATCAAAAGCACAGTAGGAGTTCTTGAGTGTCCTGACAGTAACCCATGTGCAGGTGCACAGCCAGAAAGAAAATACACATGATGAATGAACCAGGCTTCTATTGCTGGCATGTGTCATTAGTTATGAATAGAATAATAATGGATTTGTGTTAGAAAACAGCTTGACAGGACACGTTACTTCATTTTTCTAAGGAAAATGAAAGCAGTGTAATGCTAGTACCACAGAGAAGATCATCTCACTGCAATATATCTTTACACTTAGCTTAAGGCCATGGTTCAGCTCTGCAAAATTACAGCTATGGCACAAATATATTCCTTTTTGTGCATTCTAAGCTGTGTTTTAGAGCCAAAAGTTAACACAGCAAACACAGCCCAAATATGGGGAAAGGAGCTGAATTTTTCTCCTAACAAACCTGCCTTCAAGAAAATTTTAAACTAATTTTGAGTGATGAGGGTAGAGTCTGCCTTCAATAACAAACAGACAGTTTGAGATTATACAAGTTTTATGGCACACAGACTATTACTCGTGATAATGAACAAGCTAGACAAAAAGCAGCTGGGCTTTTAAACCCCAGGTTGTTTGTAGAGCTGACAGTTAGAAAAATCTCTTTATTTTTACCTCCAGCTGGCCAAATTGCTATGAGAGTTACAAGGGGAGAAAGGAAGTGAAACTTAGGTTGATATTTATTTTCTTTTAAAAGAGGTACATTTGAAGACTGCACAAAAACAAAACATAAAAAAAAAAAAGGTAACAAAAGTCTCCTAGGTTATGTTCAATTCTCAAAATCACCCTGTTTCCTGAGTTGCTCCTATGTTTGCTCACCACAATGTCAGTTCCTAGAGATTGCTTTACTCACCAGATAGATGTGGGCATCTCTAGGATTTCCATGACCTCGGGGGACCCAAGTGTCCTGAAAATGTCTGAAGCAGAGGGAAACTGGAAAGAAAAATCATAAACTTTCCTATTTAGGGGAAGGAGTGGAAGTAAAATTTAAAATTCAGTGGCTCTTTTTTTGCTATCCTTTATTTTCCCATTCCCCTTCCTCATCTGAAGTGAAGCCCACAAAATATTTCCACCTCCCATTTTTATCCATGGCATTAAGATCCAGACCCTTTTGTTGTTGAGTGATCCCCTAATAGGCACCTTTCCCATTCTGTTGCTAAGACAATATTTTCCCCTTAACATATGGTTCTTGTTATGCTGTAATTTATTGTCACACAGCTATTCGGTTGTTTAAAAAAGTTATTTTTATTGCCCTTCAGAAAGGTCATGTATGATTATTCTTGTCACTTTCCTTAATGAACACAGGTGGTTGGGAACTTAGACTAAATACAAAAAGTAGTGAAACATTAATTTATTCAAATTTAGAAGAAGGGAAGAAATTATATTTGTCAAGACAGCACAACTCTGAGGTGGTTACTCTGCTGTCAGCACAGAGTCTGCTTCCTCTGCTGCTGTAGCTCTTGGACACAGTGATGTGTTGTATGACATCAGCAGTCAAAGGTTTCAAGTGCCATATTATGGTTTACTTTTACTTCTTGACTCAGCAGTGTTAGTTGTAAGATTTATTTCTCTCTACAATTTTTTTTTGATGAACAGAACTTCCCTTTTATACAGAGAGTGTGTACACTATTAAGTCCCTTTTAAGCACTTTTTGCAATGGTTTATGGCCATTTGAATTCAAAAATCTATTAAGATTTCTAAATTCAAATAAAAATCCAGCCTCTCTGGATAACAGTTGCTCAGCAAATACTGAGTGTTTTTTCCAGTGGAAACACATTAATTCTTCAGCTGATTCCAGAAAGTTTGCTCTTAACAAAATGACCATTCAAGAAGCCTATCATATGAAAGGTGGAGGTTAAAAAGCCAATTATCCTGGTGCACAGTTCATGGTCTGAAAAGAGAAAAACTCATTTCAGGTGTTTTATGTGTCTGATTTTGCATGGAACATATTTTACTCTTCACTTGAAATATGAAATATTTAGTAAGAGGCATCTTGATATCCCATCTTAAATAATATAAATCAGAATAAGGAGATGCCTGTGAGATGTGTTCAAGAGCATGGAAAAACATTTTCTACACTGCAGTTTTAGCAAGTCACTCTCCTTCCTGTACCAGTGCTGGCACAGAGGGCAGTCTGAGTGCTGTCCTTGTGGCAATGGTTACCTACAGCATTCTCTAACCAAAAGCTTTAATTATAGCCCAAATGAACCTTTTCCCTCTGTCCCTCCCTGCCAGTTTAAAACCAAATACAGAGCCAAGGTGCAGAGCATGCATTGTCCTTCTTGGAGCTTATGAGCCCAGAAACCAGAGAGTACAGCATTCATTCAGCATATGCAGCTGAAAATGAACATATTTGTAACATATTTGCCTCTTGCATATAGTTACTCGGACCCTACATCAATGCCCTTTCAGTACTTTTATTACTTTTATATGTAACAGGAGCTTCTGCAAGGGTTATTGTGGGTTTGCTTGGTGCTGGTTGGTGTCTCCGACAGCTTGGTCATTTTTTAATCTCATGCTTTTGAAATTAAGAATCAATGGTTAAATAAGGTCTAAATAGTCAAAATTCTTTAACATTAAGTCTGTTGCAAGATAATTTGGCAACAGACAAATACAAACTAAGGACAACTTTATTCTGTTTTGTGTAACGAACATTAAGTGCTGATAGCATCAGATAAAAATGTGAGTTGCATTCTCTGTGCATAATTCACTTTATTAGAGGCAGTGGTGCATGACTTCAGACATTTATTCACATTCATATAACCTGATCCTATGATGATGTTTATGCTTACAGCAAAATGGAAATACTCTTTTAGAGATCAGAGCACAGATGACTGGAAAAAAAAGTCAACTGAAGAGGAGCCATGGAGTTTCCATATAATGATTTAACTTTGATCACAGAGATCAGAGTGTTCTACTGGAAAAGCAAACAGGGAATAGTTTGAAATATTTATTTAAAATGGAACAGGGGAAAAAAGCCCTCCTATGACATGTACTTGCAAGTGTGTTATGGGGGAAATCATTAGAAATGCTAGTTGATGACAAATCCTTTAATTAACATATGGTAATTGGCTTAGGTATGCAGCAGTCAAAAAATTAGGTAGCTTTTACATATTTAAGATGTTAGAATATTAATCAGGAAAGAGTTTTATCATCATTATCAGACCGGAAATGATGCAGGCAGAATAGTTAAGCAGAGATTAGCTAGAATATATTTCCCAGTGTAAATCAGGCTGCAAATGCATCTGTTTCTCTGCTGAACAATACTTCTGGTAGCAAGGGGAACACCACTCACCACTGCTCTCCACCCAAACATGGAGCCCTTGAACACAAGTCTTTGAGTGTGACCATCCATTCCTGATCCATCCATCCAACCTTTGTCTCTCCAGCTGAGAGACCCAGATGTGTCAGATGTTTTTGCCCTAGCCCAGATAGTCTGTCAGTTGCTCTTCCCTTATCCATCAGTGTTGTAACCTCATCAAAGAAAGCCACCAAATTTTTCAGGCATGATTTGCCCTTAGTGAGGCCACGTTGGCTATCACAAGTTGTATCTTTATTTTTCATGTGTCTTAGGGTAGTTTCCAGGAGGATCTGCTCCATAGTCTTGTCAGGTGCTGTGGTGGGACTGCCCTGTAGTAGCTCTGGGTAGAAGTCAGCAATAAAGAACATGTGAAGGACAGAGTTTCAGGCAGCTTGCAAGGTGCCACAAGCTCAGCTGGCTGGGGATTGTTACAGGAACATCTGCTAGGAGCAGCAGGAACAAAGCAGGTGACATCCATGAGCTGCCCTTGTCAGGATGGGCACCTCTGTCACACAGCAGCCCATGACAGTCAGAGTGAGCACCAGCCAAGGCCTTCTGTGTGCTGGAGAGCATCTGATGCAGTGGAGCAGTGTAAGGAGATGGGCCATGAGCATACAGTCTCACCATCTCCTCTGGGAGTATTCAGCACTGGGAAAAGTGGGGCCATGCATTTTGCCAGAAAAGATTAATTGCTCTGGCTCTCTGAAGGAAGAACAATGTACAATCTAAATTGTTTCTTTTCCTTTGCTTTCAACAGGTCTCTGTCCTTTGCTTTGGAGAGATGTAGCCCCCTCAGACTGGTGAGGATTTTTTTTAAGTAGTTAATATTTCTGCTAAGCACTTAGGAAGTATCCAGCTGTTAAAAGCCTTTAATTGGTGAGTCTGCACTTCTTCAGCCCCTAAGGGCTGGAGACAAATAAGCTTGTCTTTTAGAAATGCCAGCAATAACTGCAGATATTATTGAAGTCAAGGTGAAAACAGACAAGCTTGACTCACTAAAATAGCCAATTCAGAAACTAAGCACACCTATTTCTGTGAAATTGTAGTGCTATACCCAGAATTTTCCATGCTGCAGGCCAATGATTTTCTGTTCACATTGTTTTGCACTTCTTCATTAAGACCCAGACTACTGGGAACTACGTCAGTAACCCCAAAAATTGACCTGGAATATTTTGGCTTATCTCTGCTCATTACAGCTGTATCCACCAGTACATTCCTAACTTTCCTTAACGTGATAATTTGAGATTTGTGAGTTTCATTGCACTGAAACACATACTAAGCAGCAGTGGCTGAATTCTGGTTTATCTTCAGTTTATTCAAATATTTGTGTCTACTTAAGTTATTTCAGAAATTCATTCTTTCTGCGACAAGGACAACATCAGTTCCTCACCTGAAATCTGAGTTCTTTGTCCTTATAGTGCCACAAATTGCAAATCCTGCAGCAGCTTCTTTTAATCTTTTTATTTGAAGTTTGTACTGCTGTCTGTTGTACAAGCATAGAGAAGTACAACAGTTGTCCTGCTGTCTGTTTTAAAATTCAGCTGAATGTACTTTGTATGGTCCTCAGGTTTTCTCTGTGCTGTCGCTGCTTTAATTTGTTACCAATTAATGGCATTGCCAAGGCTGCTTTGGGAAAATGACTGACAGAAAGAAATGGAGTCCAGGGGTAGAAGAGAAAGGATTAAAGCATTTTGTAGTTATGGGAGTAATTAATTAGTGAGGTGGCTTGGAATATGGATGGTTAATTCCCCAGGAAAATTCCTCCCATAATCTCTCTCTGCCTTGTGCTTATTATACCTCGTGTTCTCCCCACACCATCAACCGTTTCCAGCTCCACACACTGCTTGTCAAAGAGGGACTGAGTGTTGTCTGCCAGGGCAAATGGTGTGCAGGATGATCTGTAGCACTGCTGCACCTTCCCTGGCTCCAGCAAGGCAGAGGACAGGAATCTCCTATTTCTGCTCTCATTCCCTGAGGCACCTGAAACCCAAATCCTCAGGACATCAGTCTGGCCTGGGCAAACACACTGTCCACAGAGTCAGGTTTGTTTAAGCCAGGTTCTTAACCAGTCCAATATTATTACCTGAGAGGGTATAAACGAGATCATTAGTTCAAGTGAGAGTTAAGCACCTGTTTACAGCAATTACTGGATTATGAAGAGATAAAACCATAAAACATGTTGTTTATGACTTCGCTGCAATCTTAGTTGAGAGGCAAGGATTTCTCCCTTAGGCTAGAGGTGTACCCCAGCAAAGCTCAACTCTGCCAGGACAGTGTGTCCTTACTCTGTCCTTTCCTTTAAGCCTAGCTCATTGTCTGGACACTTGTTTCATTAGAGGCGTCAGGGAATGTGAATGGTGTCTCAAAGGGGATATCTCTGAAGAGTGTTTACTGCCTGAAAGATTCAAAGCATGGCTGAAAAACTCCCTTCCTTGAAATATTTGGGAGCTCTGTATGTAATGATCTTTATGTCATGTAGTGCTGTTTGGTGTCAGGAGGCTGCTGTGGGAATGCTCTTTTATCTGTGTAAGAATTCATGTTAAATGAAGAGAGTTACTATCAGGTGTGCTGATTCCTCATCCCTTTGTATCCTCCACTGTGATCACAAATCTACATTTTGTAAATTCTTCCACCTTCTGCAGTAGTTTGCCCTTCATTTTTCACTGCCGTGCTCCTCCTGTCCCTTAGCTAAGGCAAAATATGTGAGCCTTTTTACCTGATTCACAGTACCCTTTCACATACCTAACAATGAAGGAGCTCTAGTAATGTATCTGAGAGACCTAACAGTGGCTTGTAATGCCAAAACTCTGTGCTTCCCATGGATTCCACACAACAAGCCAGAAATTACATAAATAACTTGTCAGCTGGAGTCTCTCCATCTTCCTGCCTTTGACATATCTGATCAGTTCTGTCACAATTCCTACCTAAAAAATAGTGATCCGACCTATACAAAGGCTTTTTTTAAAAGCTATTTAAGTTGATTAAGAAGGACAAAAGAAAAGTGTTGTTTTTCATAACTGTTTCTTTTCTCAAAGTCTTCTCTGCCAACACTGCTTATCTTATGCATCCAATCCTAATGTTTCTAAATGCTGGTGTTGAAAATCCAAACCACAGTGGAAAATTGAACTGCATTCTTTTTCCGTCATCAGAAATAGAAGTTCTACAATCAGATCTGAGCTGTCAGGTTTATTAATGATGTGTGAAGCAGAACTGAATCCAGCTCAGCCTTCCATGGCTGTGTTGGCTCTGCAATGATAACAGTAGTAAAATCATCATTACAGTTATCACTAAAAAAAATCCCAAATGAAATTCAAAGAACCACAGAGGGAGCCAATATATTGAGTAGGATGACGCTGGTTTCTACAATGCCTCTGCTTGTTATAATCACATTTTAAGTAACAATTTTGCTGTACGCTTAATTGTTGCTGTATTCATACAGAAATAAAATGCATGATGATGACACAGACTTCCTTGGAGACTCAAGTTATATTTAAAATAAGTTTGGAAGAAAGCAAAATAGCTCTCTGGAATTACTAAACAACAACTATCAGAATCAAAGACTGGAACAAAAATGAAACATGCTGAGAAATGAGAGAAAACATCAAAATAGAGGATCCTAATCTTTGGGAAGCAGTAAGCCATATAGAAGTTGTGAAGTTAAATGTAAAAAGACAAAATTCTTTTAATAGGTTTGAGAAGGTCTGTATAGTACTGGTAAATGGCTCAGGGGTTTGAGATTTTTACATTAGAACATGTAAGAGAACAGAGCTGCATTCCTTGAAGAGCAGCTGCCACAAAATATTATACAATGCAGTACATTTTCCCATTTCTTCTGATGATGATGTGTTTAGGACTGACTTTGGAAGGAAAGCCTTATGGGATTATTCTTCTCTTATTTTCTCTCCTTGAATTTATCTGTAAAGCAGGTCTGTGTGAATGTCAATGGCTGTTTGTCATTGAAGACATAGTGAAACACCATCTGAATTCACAGTTTTGCATTACAAAGCACAGTATTTAAAGGATTAGAATATAATTTCCAGATAATTTTTAAAAAGAGAATCTGGCAGTCCAATTGGAATACATTAGATAGCGCTACTTTTTGTCCAATTCTTTGCCTAAATAAGTGTCACACTGTGAATAAACAACTTGGATGTCATCCAAGCACAAAAGTTTTCAAACAGTAATTGTGCAATATAAGCAAATCAGAAATCCTGATACTGATTTAAATAGTACAAAGATGTTATTCGTGATCAGAAATAAATGTTTTTCAAGGAGACTTTTTAGATGCACATTTTCTTGTTATTTTGCTTCAAACGGAAATGCTTCATGCATGACTATATCCCCTTGCTAAAGAAAGGGTACTATTTTGGGGTCAAGCTACCATAAAAACCTTGTTCTCAAGCTGAGTCAACTTGCAATTATTTGCTATTGAACAACTTCCTTTTATTCTTACTAAGAAAAGTAATTTTTGGTTTTTACATTACCCCAAAAACCGGATTGTGAATAGAAAGACACTTAGGGTACATAAGATCCTGTCTGACAGACAAATAGTCTGTCAATTGCTCTTCCCTTGTCCATCCGTGTTGTAACCCCATCATCGAAAGCCACCAAATTTGTCAGGCACGATTTGCCCTTTGTTGTTATTGCTCTTTATTCACAGCAATCATTAACTAAAGCTCTTCTAATTAAGAGCTTTCCAGGCAAAAAATGCCACCAGTTGTTCTGAATTAGAATCATGGGTATCAGAAAGTGTGAAGGTAAGCACAGATGAATATTCACCTGTGTATTGCTTGTTTAGGCTGCAGCAATGACCAGCCTGTTTCCAGATGGAGGTCAGACCAGAATTCAGCAGTGCAGCAAATGCTTGCTTAGGGCTCCTTGTGGTGTTGAATCAAAGACCATGACAGGACATGACATTCTACTGCTGTCAATCAGCACCGGGAGTTGAAATTCACTCATTAATTTGTACCTGTGATGATGATGTTTTACTAGGCACGCTCTATGACATTCTAATGTTATGCTATACCAAGTAAAGCAGCTTCTTCCACAGCTGACATCAAGGCAAAGAATCAGTATAAACTTTATATCACATGTTCCTGCAAAGGAGAGAAATTCAGTCACATGCACACATTTGTTTGGATTAAGATTATATTGGAAAGAAACCCTGCAGCCACTGATCAGCTCTGTAGGACTGTGAATCCAGAGGTACCACTGCTGCCACAGACAGTGTTTAGTGCTTGCTGTGAAAGGGTGTGGAGCCAAAGTGAAACCTCAGTCATCCATTTTGGAATGGGTCTAGAATTCCTGTCCCTCCTGGCCAGGCAGCTGGAGCCAGAGTTATTCTCTCCACTTGTGAAAGAATGAAGTGTTTGCCTGCCCTGCTTGTGCAGGGACACTGTTCCTGAAGCTCATCCCTCTTGTACTTAAGAACCCTTTAGAAGGAACCTGGATGTACTCGTGGGTGATTTATCTGGTTTTGTGCTAGCATATTTCTTTAGTTCAAGTGACCCTACCTTTTTCCTTTGCTTTTAGGACACACTACACTTAAAATGAGCAGTCATATCCTTTGTCACCTTCCAGTCTAAGGTTAAAATCTGAGCTATCCAAGATTATTCTGACAGAACAAAACTTTTCTTCTGCTCATCCCACAAACTTCATACTGAACCTTTCTGGGCAGGTGACCAAACTTGTTCCACACAGTGTCATCAGCACTTTCCCTGTGACGCTTCCTCGCCAAACACTCTCTACCTTCAGCATTTGCGGGCTGCATTTGCTCTCTTCTGTGCCGCCTCACATTGGGGTAGAGTCAGGCCTTCATCAACCCGAGCTCCAAGGTTGATGAAGCTCTTCTCAAGCTCTCCAAGCTCCTTTCTTGGGTCCGATGGTGAGACCCAGCTTGCAGCAGAAGTCCTTGGTATAAGCCCTTCTGCATCTGGCCTTGCATGTTACATTTCACTTCATTTCTGTTAAAAAGGCCATGCACTGTTTTTTGCAATATGCCAAACCTTAAAAGCGCTGGTACCTCCCACTGTGACACTGTCAGCAAATTTCATCAAAGTACAGTTGTACTCTTGCTATTTGAACCACTAGTGAATGATTGCATACACTCTGATAATGTTTTACATTACGTGCTAAGAACAGCAGTGATTGTTTCCTGGTTTATTCACTGCACATTCACTCACTCTAAGAACATACATGGAAGTAAATTGTGTACTTCTGTATGATTTTGAGGCTCAGAGAGAAGAAGAGGATGGTCATTTATTTGCACACTAATAGGTGCTTGACTAAGTATTGAATTTTTCAGAACATTAAGAATTTTATAAAGGGGATTTTTTTTAAAGTTTCTGCCTTCTACACAGAGCCAAATATTAGCTGGTTGCCAAAAGTATTAATTCCTCATTCTTCTCAGATTTTGTCAATTAACCAGTAAAGAGATGATGTGGTCATCTAAACAAATAGTCTTTATTGTACAAAGGCTAGCAATGTGATCTGAGAGACTAAGAGAGGCATGCAGGTCTGCAGGGCAGCCAGCAATCTCCTCCTCTCCATCTGGCTCAGAACTTAACAGTGAGATTAGTTTGTAGCATGAACTCTGCTCCTCCTGTGGGACATCTGAGAAACAGGGAAAATCAGTGCTGTTTGTGCACAGCCAAGCCTTGTCTGCTCTCACTCAGGATGAACACGGTAGGATTGACTGACCTGTCCATCCTTCATTACCTCCACAGCTACAGCAAACGGGTCTCTGAAATGAGCCCATGCTTAGGGGGACCTCAGAGGCTGATGCCACAGAGACTTTGCTGCATTAACCTTTATGGTCACTGCATGGCTCTGACACTCCTCACAAATCCAGTAGAAATAACTGAGACTCAGGAAAAGGATTCCTGGGGAAAGAAAGAAAATCCAGTGACATTTCTGCTGAGCAAGAGAATGATGTCCTCTTTGGAAAGGAGACAAATCTTATGTGCATTCTCTGCTAGGACATGGAGAAAGTAAAGGAGTGCTCCCTTCATGATGATGTTTCTTTGCCCTCTGCACAGCCTTTAGATGTCTGAGGCTGGGAAAGTGAGATCTGGTGGAGAAAGTACATTTTGAGGCAGCCTGGGGCAAAATAACTTAAAGTTATTAATTTTGTCCCAAGAACCTGTACACTTATTAATACTGAAAAAAATTCCAGCATGTTGGCATTGATTTTTTTCCTTCTCCAAATCACAACAAAAGTTAAAAAAAGAAAACTGCAACAGAACATTCAAGCAGTAAAGGGGTTGCATTTACTTGCAGACTGATGTTAATCCAGCTGAAAAGCTGCAGCCCTTCAGTCAAGTTTGTCTCAACTCTTGTGCCTTTTTTCTTGCTCCTTCTTGCACTGTGATTTGTTCATGACACAACCCTATCAGGAACTGGAAACAGAATTATTTCCTTATCTTCTCCTGGTGAAAATATTTAACCAAAATTACGTTATTTTTCAAATAGGAATTTGTTTAAAGGGACAAAGCTATTTCTGACAAAAATATTTTCAGTATAGCCTTTCATGTAGTCCTAATTTGAGCCTGTTCAAATAGATTCATTTGGATGGTGAAGAATCAAACCACAACTTTGGTACTGGTATATATAAAACATGTTCCTTCTCTGGGCAAGCACAGTGCCCTTTCCACAATGAAATGAGAGCATTTTCATTTGGTGCCAGAGACAAGCCAGAGCCTTTTGTGCTCATGCAGCATAAGAGGATGAAGATTGGTTTTGCTCCCCAAACCACTTAGAGGCCTGATGAGAGCATGGTGAGTGAGCAGCACGTGGGAGAGTGTGGCTCCCTGTCCCACAGCTGAAACCACAGCCTCATTACTGCTTCCTTCTCGTTGCAATTCAGCAATTTGTGTTTGGTCTGCTCACAAGCATAAAGTGCTGCTTTTCAGCCTCATAAATACTGAAATGGCAAGTTTTGCCGATGGTCTGTTCTTGTTCTAAGGTTTTGGTCTGTCCTTTAGTGATGTTTGGGGTCTGACACTTGCTGCTTTGTGTGGCCCCTTTAACTGTGGGGTAGCAGCAAACGTGCAGGCTGGAATCCTGCCTAAGCCCTGCTATCAACTACACTCAGTGTTGGCTTAGCAAACCTTAGGGAAGGAAGGGCTGTAGAGGAGTCACTGTGGAGACAAGGGACCTGCTTGTGGGAGTAATCCAAAAGCCATGCAGAATTGACTGTCTTAGGCTTGATTATTATTGAACCCTAGGTTTTAAAATATTATTTCTGTAACACAACAGCTGATTTTTAAAAAATTCTGATTCTTAGTAAATGGAAATTCTGAAAGGATCACGAAGCATTTTGCTGTTACATGCATCTGCATAGCTTGATTTTCATTTTACTCAGGTTTCTTCTGCTTCATCTTTGAGGAAAAGCAAAGGCACCCACTTCTGGCATGAATTTACATTCTAAAGACAGTAAATTTGCACAAAAAACAATATAGCCTTATGCTCTTCCCACTTCAATACACCAAAGGAAATATCTAGCTGCAAAGATAAGTGATATTTTCCTTTCTCAGGCTTTAAAGTTGCAGAACAATTGTCAGCCTGGCACAATGATTATCACACTGACTTTCTTTTAAACCTTAAAGAAGGTAATATTTGTCTCCTACATTTTGCTTTTCTAAAATTGAGGGCTCCAGAACTGAAGGCTGTCCTGAAAGTCTCTAGCAGTACAGAAAGGGAACCCTAGATAAAACATTTCCTGAGAACCAGGTGTTAGCACATTTTCTGAAAGAGAAAGATTACCTCATTGGTACAGAAATTTCAGTCTCTTTTAAGGTAGTCTATGTCACCAACACTTTCTGTTCCAATAGGATAATTCTTTGCCAATACAACCTTAGTTTATTTGTCCTGCTTCCTGTTATTTGCCAATTTGCCAGTAGTGATCCAATTACCAATAGTCTGCTAAGACCTCACCCTTCACACTTTTCCAAGTTCTGTCCTGCAGAGAAATAATTCTTCTCCTGTCCTCTAATGAACATGTCATTATGTGTGCAAGCATTGCTATTATCACCTTCCTAATGACCAGAAGAATGTAAATGAAAATGTCTTTGGTGGCAGGAGCTTGTGAACTATTTTGATTACCATGAGAAGAACACCAGTCTGGGCCTGGAATCTGTATAATAACTTTGTATTGGCAACACTTTTTTCTTGTATTCAGCCTGAAAAGGCAGACTGTAGCCTGCTGTATAGTCTTGAGCTGCACTGGGGAAATACATCAGGCTTCAGCAGGAAATTACACCAGTCAAAGGTATTTTGGTTGTTGATAGCCTCCCCCTGATGAGATGAGGCAATATAGATTTTTAAAAATCCATTTATCTTTGTATATCTTGAGGGTGATAAGTAATATCTCATTAAAAAAATTCTTTAAAAAAAGTAAAAGAAAATACCTCCTTTGGAATTAACACTGTAATTAACTATAAGTAAATACGAGAGATTGTCAGGACTTGTAACAGATGTTCCTTATCATGTCACCACACTTTGTAGCACTGCTGATGTGTGTCATGCTGGAGAGCTTAGTGAAAACCTGTTCTGAAACTCAACCTGAGGAGAAAGAGGAGAATAGTTTGGATGCACATATTTGCTCAATATTTGATCAATATCTTCTGTTTACCAACTGTTCTTCAGAAAAACAAAAAAATATTGATCCTTCATAGCTGTGATAACTGCTTTGCAGGTGTGAGTAAAATATTTAACGTGCTGTTTTTCTCCTTTGACCCATCCTGCCCCTTTGAGTGGTGAAACTTTGTGAATTTGTAGAAAGACTTCCTAGCTTGGAGTGGAATTTTTTGCACTTTTGCAGAAACAGAGTAGTTTACATTTGTCTTTTCTCCATTGTTTCTCTCTCATTGTACTCCACAGAAAATAGCAGGGGGGGGAGTGCTAACAGCATGCATGGGAGCAGTCTCATTATTTGTGAACTGATTGTGTGGAAAACATCTGTTTTCTGCCCAGCTTCACTTGTTTGTACACACCCACTGCTTCCAATGATGCAGTGCTGAGGAGAAAAAGGAAAACAAAGCACAGGAAATCTGCCATGCTTGTTGGTTGTCCCAGTGTCTCTCAGCCCCACGTGTGCAGTAGCTTCCAGTTCATCAACAGTGAGCCACTGAACAAAGTGTATTAGCTGAACTCAAGTCAGTACTGTACTGGCATCTAGAGAGTCTTCACTTGTGTATGCAGACCAGTAAGCTTTGTCTTTGCCTTTTTGCACTGCAGTGCAAACTCTGAAGTCCTTAGTCCCCTTGTTTAATTTTGAGTGCTCTGCTTACTGTTTTCTGCTGGTCATAGCCACGTGATGGCATAAATATGAGTGGTAGATGACAAACAGCCCTATTCAACTGAACCAAGAGTAGAAACAGGGCTACCAAACAGGAGAAATATTCCTTGTATTTAAATAGATCTTTACATTTATCAAACTTTAAACCTGTTGTCACTTTTATCTCCCCCTTTTCCCCTGAAGCAGTAGAAGAAGTTTCTGTAGGGTGGACACTTGAAAAAGAAAATGAGTCCAATAGCGTTATGCTTCCTACCTGTTTCCAGTCAGCTGCTTTTCTTCACTGCTGGATTCTACTTCTCCTTATAGAGCAACCTTTTATCTTTCAAACTGGGATGCTGATGAGTCTCATCAATTAAGTTCAGCAAGGTCCCCTTTTCCCATCGAGTGATCTTTTTTTGCACTCACCATCCTCACTGCAACCTTGAGCTTGAATCTGTGCTCATTGTTTTCTCTGAATACTACTGAATCCTGCTGCATGGCCTGTACATTATTTATTCAGTACAATTTGACGCAGCATGAGCCTATTTTGATGTTTTCTTACAGTGACATCAGAAGGTCCCAAGCAAGACCAGGAATTCAGCTGCACATATCCAGTTGTATAGCAAGAGGAAACACTGACAAGAGAACTATCAGGGCAGGAGTGGGTTCTTACCTCCCTAGTTTAATCCTTTCACAAGCTTTATGCTATTCATGCCCTCCAAGACTCTTTTATGCAGTAGCTCATGGCCTCTTCCATACTGAGAGGAAATTCTGTGACTCTAAGTCCCTGTTATCTGTTCATTATGAATATACTTCCTAGAGCAGGCTTTACTAAAATGTCTTATCTCAATGGACACCAGTGCCTGTACATATTCTGGTATTGCTAATGGACCCAACTACTTTCTCATTTATTCCCTTCAAGAGGCTTCTTTTTCTTCCCATGGTGACTTTCTGATAAGTAAGGTTGGATAAAGAGCAGCCCTTAAAGTGTTTCTAAATTTTATCTTTATTCAGCCCCACACTGATATAATTCTGTCCCATAAAGAGGAGTTTTGCAGAAATCCCACAGGGAAATTCTGCCATAAGCTTTCAGTCTTCACTGTAGACCCTGGACTCCATAAAACATTCACAACTGGGAAGGGGGTCAGGACATGTGAACTTGGTTGAGATTACTCCTTGTTGACCTAATTTTATCTCCTCTAACATGGTGTTTTCAAATGAAATGAGAGTTTATGTTGTATAAACTATCCCATGATCAAATACCCACAAAAATCTGCTTGTAATACCAGGGCTGACACCAGACATTCATCTGCATGATTTTCTGGTTTCTTGCCCCATCATTCCCTGCAACTGGCGGGACAGAAGGGAACACAACTTTTGTGTCAGATCCCTTGTCCAGTTGTCCCAAGGTTCTTAGGATGGCTTAATATTACAGGCTCTGTAAGACACAAACACTCCCAAAGCTCAGACTGGCTTTGCTCAAAGAGGATAGGATTGTGTGGACCCTGGAAAATTACTGTATTTGAACACAGAGGAAGAAAAATCTTTCTTGAGGAAATCCTCTTCAATTTTTTAAAAAAATAATTTCTATGTTATCCCTCATGAAAGTTTCTCTCACAATCCTCACCTTTTTAGGGGGTCATGTTAAAGACCATGGATTCTTCTATAAAACAAATACTAAACTGGATGTGGAGGAATTCCTCTTCCTCCTCCATCCCCAAAAATAAAGTCTTATCATCTACTCCTTCAGTTCTACCTTCAATGTTGTCTTCTTCATATATCACCTAGAAATATGTCTGTATTCAATGCCAATTCAATAACCTTGTGAAAAAAAAAAATCTCTTTTTTAAAGTATTGGTTATTCTTGCCATGGCCAAAGGCAGCAGTCCAGCATCCATAAAAAATCTTAGAAAAAAAGTGTACAGAATACACCAGTTCTGGACCTGCTCTTTGCATACTATATTTTGCTAATGTTGAATGAAAAATAAAAGGCAGACAGGGCACTTATTTCACCCACCTGAACCCACAGACCCTGTAAACAGTATGGCTGCATTATTCTAGAGGAAGAATATCAGTAAACAGCCTGGCAAAAGTAATTTTGCAATTCAAGATGCTTACTGCAACTTTTCCATTTCTGTTGGCATTTGGTAGGCCGAGCTCTTTCCCTCGCTAACTATCCTCACTTGTCCCTTTTCCCCACTCCAGCCCCACATAAGTTACTGTTCTGCAAAGACTGGCATTACCTCATGGTTCTTACAGGACAGTACAGCTTGCCAGCCTTTGCTTCAATGCACTTCTTCTATTGTTTGTCTTATACAATGAAGGCAAACCACAGTGTCTAAGGAGATTGTATTGCAGAACAAATAATAATGATCTTGTGCTGGAGAGGGCAATGATCTGGGCTTTTTTTTTTTCCCTTGGACACAGAGTATTTGGCTCTGTTGACTATTCTATTCACAGTTGGATTAGTACCCAGCTCGAGTACCCTTGAGCTCTTTTTACTTGGTTATAGCCCCTATCCCCTGAAAATAATTGTACTTGGATTTCTGCAATCATAACAACTAGATCTTGCACAGTGCTTTTCTTGCATAGATCTCAAAGCACTTGATTAAGGTAATTCCACGACGTAAAATCCAGGAACCTGAGGAGACAGAGGGAGTTGTTGAAATTTATCTAGAGTTTACATAGGAAAAAAAACAAACAAAAATGACATAGAAGAATATTAGTTCTTAGTATTCCTGGCATTGCAGCATAACTATCTTGAAGGAAAAATGCAGTTTCCAGTTTAGGGAGCAAGCAGAAAGATCCTAAATACAGAGGAATTAAAAGCATCCAGCAGAGTGTTTTTCACACTATAAAAAGTGCCTCTCCTTTCTTTTAATTATTTCCACAAGGAAAGATGTTCTAGTACAGAACCAAATCTCTCTATCTTCACAACTTTTTATAGTAATGCTGTGGACCCAGACTTTTTATCTTCTCTCTCTTTCAGCATGACTCTGTGGTTCTGGAACCTGCTCTACTTCAGTCAATGGGTAGATGAAGTACAACAAAAGATGATAAATTCCATGGAGAAGGTGAAGTGGCTTTGGCCACTAAAAGAAAGACATGAAGATTCTAATTACCCCTCAAAACCCTAAAATCTGACCACTAGAAATATGGTCTCCAAAGTCCACCGTGCAACATGAGTCATATGACTATTTTTAGCACATTTTAAGTAGTTTGGTTGAAGAAGTTATTTTTGACTATGAACAAAAAGCAAGTAACACCAGCTTTCCATTTTTAAAGGATGTGCACAGTGATGATACAGATCCTAGCATTTTAAAACTCCCAAATAATTTTTGACTTGGATGGGACTCCCACATCTAGGTAAATATCTTTCCACTGTCAATTATACCAGCCTTAGGACAACCAGCACTCTCCAGATGAGAAGCCAGATTACACAAAGTAGGTTTAGATCCAAAGATTCCTCACAATGTTACAAGGAGTATAAATGATGAACAGCTGCATTAAGAGTTTCTCATCTTTGTTGTCCAGGTCAGTCTGTGACCTTCATGGTATGTATACTTCAGTAAGACATAACTAGTTTAGCATTCATGTCAAAATCATGTTACCTGATACATTAAGAATTCTTACTAAAAAAGGTGAAAAAACTTCATTAGCTGCCAAATGGGTGTGTCTTCTAATTAAGGTCAGAAGGCACAGGCTTATATAACCTTCAGTGAGTTAGGATTTCACAGGAAAACTATTAAAACCAAACAGCACACTTTAGCTCCCCTACTGTCCATCACCCAAACACAGCAGTCCACTTTGAAAGAAGGATCTGGGGACTCTAGCTTGATATTTGTTTTCTTCTCTCATACACTTTCTAGTCATAACCCCCATGTTTTATCATTGATTTCTGTTATGTTGAAATCAAAGGTTGACTCAAATAGATGACTGTCAGCATGTTCACATGCTTTTGCAGCACACTTTGATCACTGTGGGCAACAGAAAAGGTATGAGAGGCTCCAATTGCAGGCACAGATCAAGCTGTGGGAGGGACAGGTTCTGCACCCAAGTCATCAGAAATCATCTGGGAGTGGGGCATCCGCACCCTGTTGGCTCCCTTTAAAAACTGTATTTTGAATCTGTCCTCGAGTTTGTTCCTTCTCTTTTAAAAGGGAGTATTTCCTTACTCTGTTTACTTAGGTGATACATTCAGTGAGGTCAGAGATCATCTTTTGCTATGCAATGGAGTTACATTCTTTAATAACAATCTGTTATTGTAACCATATTGCAAATCCCTCTGATAACAGCAGAAATATTCTCTGGAGTCTTGAATACAATGTTTTCCATGAGCCTTTACCCTCAATGCTTAAAAAAATTCAGAGCAAACTTCTCTTAAATTATTTCTATATTTAAAATTTCATTCCCTTTTTTTTTTTTACCTGAGGAATACAGATTTTGAAGAAATAGTTTCTTTGAGTATGAATAATAGAATCTTAGCTAAAGAAACTTTCAGTGTGCTCTTAATTTGCAGATGAGAAGTACTGATTTGGCTCTAACAGAACGATTACATGCTCCACAGAGACATCAAGTACAGAGATGTCATGTGGCCTCTTCATTTAATGGAATGACAGCAAGAGGGAGAGAAAGCACTTGAGGGATTAATACAATCGTTACTTTCAAGATGCTTCTGTTTGAAGGAACTTGAAGAAGATTCCATCATTCTGCACAGATGCATTCATTGCAAACAGCCTAAAGCAGAGACTGTAAGGACTCACTACCCATGTGAGAATGGTCCAGGTCCAGAAAGGCACAAAGGCCATTCACTGAGCTTATTTTTGTTAAAACTTTTTACACTTAGCTGTCAGTACCAACATTCATATCCTTGCCACCTGGACTGAAAAAACTCTTTTTCTTCTCTATGAATCTTACTTTAGCTATAGCTCATAAATCAAGTCACTGTATTCAGCTAGTTCTTTCACTGCAACATAGCTGAAAGCACATCCCTCTTCAGCTCCCACTAAAATAATATCTCATACATCTTTCATCACAGTTACTTCTACCTAGTCCTCCTAATTCCCACAGTAGACAAGAGTTACAGCAAATCCCATAAAGCACTTTCTGTTTGTATCAGTTTATACCTAACTAAGCTCCAAAACCAATTTAGAATCTTGACAGAGAAAAGCCCAGAACCAAGCGTGTGACCTTCACACCTGGCAAGGTCCGGGTGCCATGTTTAAAAGGGAAAGGAACACCTGTCAGCAGCTTTTTGAGGGTAAGGATGGGTCTATGGAAGTGGTGCCCTATTATTATTAATAATAGGATTTTAGACTGAAGCTCTAGGGAGGTTATGGAAATCATCACCAGTAGTCTGGGAAAGATGGAAGTGTCCTGCTGCTCAGTGGAATGGTGCTTTAAGTGATTATAGTATATGGAGCAGCCTCTCTTTCTAAATACATTCCAGTCTATCACCAAAGTGGTGGCTGCTGGTCTTTTGGAAATCCTTCCTAGGCTATATCACAGTATCTCCACATTATTGCTTCCTTCTGAATTTAGCATCAAATTCATTTGGTTCATCTCCCCTTGTAGTTCTCTGAGCATAACTTCTGCATGAATCTCCACTCTCCATTCTCATCAACCTGGTAGTTCTTCCCATATTGCTTTTCTATCTCATTACCCCTTCCCTTTCTCTTTATTTTCTCTGTATTTCCATCCATATCTTTAATGATCTCTCAGTTCACCCCATTAGAAAATCTGATCTCTATCCTTATAACATCTTGGAGGCATTCAAATGTTAGTTCACACTACTTGGTTAGACAAGAAAAATGTCCTGTAGTGCATCATATATTGGTAAATTAGCATCTCAGTATTCATACATCACCACTGAAGACAAATTACTTGAAGAGCTTCATTGTCTCTGAATTTGCATTTTTATTTATGCTGGATTATTAAGGAAAGGAGACAGGCATCCAAACACAAATAACAAATAATGTAATGTTATGTAAGAATTTGGATGTCAACATGAACTCATATGTGCTGGGATAGATTCTTATTGTTGTCTTCACATCCTTAAGATATTCACTGTAATGATTCTTCTGTATTAAAGGAGAGATGCATAAGGAAAGCACAAATAGGAAACTGAGGACAGGACTTGGGATTTTAAACTCTGATTTTCAATTTTTCAGGATTTTATTTAGCAAACAGATCCATAGAGAAAATACCCAAACCCAAAACTCTGCTTACTTTTAAATGCTCAATGTTTAATATGAGGGTGAATTTGTAATATAATTACAAATAATAATATTATAGTATGTATCCTCTAGATTACTAGAATAACACTCTCTCTTAACATATAGAATGGACTTTCACAGATGAAAACTGACTATATTATATGTGACAGTTACCAGACATGATGAGCTACAGGGGCCACAGGTACCTGGACATCGGTGTTGTTATGGCAATTGAAAAATGGAAAGATCCTTGCCATTTTTGGAAGTCAGAAACAATTATTTCTCTGTAATATGACCTGTATAAATTGTGGTTGTGCAGAGTGATTCACATCTACCTGTGCTTATCAAAAGTTAACACATCAAAAGGGGTTTTTTGGTTCTACAGAGCAATGGTTCTGGAACAATGCATGCATAGTGCCTGATATTATTTAGGTATCCCAAGTAATTTTAGCCATAAACGGAAGCTAATATTCCCTCAAAGAAAAACACTCCCCAATTTGATGCTTACTTGTTATCTAAGAGGAACAGAAACTTTCCTCAGAGCAGTAATAAAGATGGAAGTACCACTTACACATCTATATTTCCTCTTTCTCATTTTTTTCCAGTATGTGCTGTGTACTAAATGTTCACATTTTCTGTGCATGCATGACCAGGGTACTCACTACAGTGGTTCTCTGAGAATGAATATTGAGTCTGGCAGCATGGAGAACAAGGCAGACTGACTAAAAGCACCAACACACAGGCAATTCTGAGTTCAGAAATACACTTTATCTCCTTCTGTTTCCAGCTCCCTGGGTTTTTAATGAGAGAATTTCTTCTGCATAGTGCACACTATGTTCTTCTTTCCTGTCTCCTCCCTGTGGAGTCAGGTCACCATTATCGTTTCAGTCTCCCTGAAGCTTTTTATGACTTCTGCTATCACTAAATGAAATATTTGCTCTCTGCACTCCTGTCACGTCTTGCAAGGAAGCACTAAGGTTGGAATTTAGCAGCCCTGTAGAGGTAGTGTAATTCCCAGACAATGTTCTACAAATTGACAAGTTCCCTGTGCCTTTATAGTGTGTAACCATCAGTAGTTGTTGTCTTTCCCCACTTTATTTTGTTTCTTACCTGAGTGCATATAGCTTTACCTCCATGGGCTGCCTGGGGCAGATGACTTTACAAGATGAGAGTGCCATCAAACATTTCCAACCCTTTTGCCCAGCAAACACTAAGAGACTTGCACTGATTACACTTTTTGTGGTTTTGAGAACAATCAAGGTTCTGCCATGCTGATTGATCCCTTGTGTTCTAGGTTTTACAGTCTCCTGCCTACATTGCAGATAAATTATGCACGCAATGAAAGGCCATGGACTATGAATAAGGCCTGCTTAAAAGAGTAGGAAATAAATGAGGAAGTTGATGATTTTAATGAAATCTGTGTAGATTTCAACTATTTTTAAGACTTAAGAATCCTGCCTTTGAAAGGGTCCACTCCACGAAGGGAGGAGTTTTATTTAAGATCCTAAAACTAAAACAATGTAAAGAAAAGATCTGCATGTCATTACCAGAATAAAATAAAATTATCCTTTCAGGTGTGCTGTAAAACAATTTAGTATCTGCATTCTTGAGCCATAGTATCTTCCTTTTCCCTGTGCAAAGACTGCAATTTTGTGTTAGAGACATTAACAGCTCTCCCAAAGCCTTCATTTCTATCAATAGTAGACAGGGAGTGGTTATGAAGTGCTTCACATGATTTTTTTTTTTTTTCTAAGACACTCATGAGGCCTGTAGACATTCTGAAGCATTAAAATAAAGCATCTATCTCCATTAAGGGATTAACAACAACCTGCTCTCTGTTTTATAAACATTTTATTTTCTACAAGAGAGACAAATATCCATACATTGAAGCTACAGGAGTACAGTGCTGTGGAAAGAAATTGGTGTAATTGAATGAGATTCTTCATTAATTGCAACTGATTAGTATATGGTTATCATTTTGCCAACCCATCCCAGCAGTCTCCCCACAGAGATGTGGACAGCTTCTCCATCTGCTTCTCTTCATCGTCAGGGATAAGCTCTTGGTTTGCTTCCCTCACTTCTCACTCATCTGCCTTTCTCCTTTTTCCCCAGCTCATTTCCCACCCCATGCTCATTTCTCTCACCTCATGCCCTTTTTTCTCTCTTTTTGTGTTTTTCATAAAGTATGCATTTCAGCTTGTTTTCCTGAGATTAATTTTTGCTCATAGTTTCCAGGGATCTCGTGGTATCCTAGACCACCACCACCATCAAACTGAATGTGTTTGTGATTTAAAAATGAAGGATCTCTGAAGCCTATAAAAGGAGATAGTGAATGTGGCCAGGGTTTTCTTTTTCCTAGGCTGTTATCCCATGTTTGTATTTTACCTAGTCAAGCAGGTGACTACACTGGAAATGTCTAGTTTGATTGTTGTATGAGAACAAAATGCAAAAAACAATTGTTTTCTGACAGGATAAAACATTTGAAACAAAAATAAAAGTTTGAAAAAAAAGGAAAACACAAACCCAAGGAGTAATTACATGAAAAGGGATGTCCTGCTGGAGTTATGTCCTACTTGCTTAGGTCAGGGGTTATTTAAGCACAAGTAGCTTTGTGTTTTTCTAGTAAACTACAAAGGATTTGGATCATGGTTGGTATTTCCAACAGCAGGTGCTGACATAGTTTTAGATACAAATCACAACATCCAAGTATGCTCCACATCACAGTCAAAGGAAGGAAAAACTAAACTAAGCTACAGATTTGAACAAAATTAGTGAATTCATTTCTCAAATTTCATATCCTCAGTGTCTTTTTCACAAAATGACTGTTGATCAACAGATTCATGGCAAGTTTTTGAAAAATGCATTATTATGCAGCTCTCAAATAGAGAACATTTGTGAACTGAAGAGTGGTAATGTTCACTAAATGCAACCAATATAAACTATGTTCATTTAAATTTATTAATGCTATTCTAGACTTTTAAGGGAAGGTCTGAAACAGCTTTATCTTTTATTCCCTGTATTTCTTGATATTTACTTTGCAATGGGAGTGAAAAAAAAATTCCTTTTAAATGCAGGACCAATGGTTTGGGTTTTTTTTTAGTCTTTTCCATTTTTTTCCCTGTAGTCTAAACAAAGTTACTCTCCAGCCCTTCATTTCAGCACCCTGTCTTTAAGGGTGGTAAGGAGACTTCTTTTAGTCATCTTTTTTCCTGTTTTGTCTCTTTTGTATTAAAGTAATTGAAGGCCATAATTCTCTTTTTCTTTCTAAAGTATTGCTTAGTCCAGAGATGCCTGCTATGAGCTGAAGCCACAAAAAGGTGTTGCAAGACAAACGACCCACAATCTCACAATTTTTGCTAATAATTCCATATAATTTATATTGGGTGGTGTTTTTCCTCATGGAATTCAGAGCTGTTCAATGTTCAGCAAGCAATTTCTCTGGAGAAAGTTGGGGAAGGCTCTGTAGGGAAAAGCAGTCTTAACTTCTTTTTTGTTAGCTCAGTTTTCTGCCTTTAGGACTCAGCATATGCAAAAGCACCTATTGAATCCTCTGTAGTGGGTATTTACTAATCAATAGGCAATTTTGCTCTTGCTGAGTCCAAATGGAAAATGATGCAGCAGAAAAATTTGCTAGGCTAAAACTTGAAGTCCTTAGTTGTTCTCACCTTTATTTAATCACGTCTCTAAATAAGCCAGAGGAACTGCAGGATTTGTTGTAAATATTTAAAATGTTAACAGCCATATTTCACCAACAATCTGCGCATTTGGCCTTTGGTAAGAGACTTCAACAGACATAAAGGAAAAAAAAATGCTTTTCCTTGGTGCAGCCTGAATATTTCTGAAGCAGATAATTCTCATTATATTGCAAAAAAAAAAAAGGCATAACGAACATGCAGAGGGATGAGGTAAGTCAAAGTAATTCTCCTCTGATCAGCCACGGATTTAGAAGAAAAGGGTTAAGCATTGCTGCCCATCTTTCCACCCTCTTCATAAAATCTCAGACTAAAAAGTTGCAAACCCTTACTTTTCATAAGCTTCCTGTAGTTTCTCTGGGACTTAGAAAGGCTTTTTCCAAAACAGGAAGATTTTGAAAACCTTTTAGTTGGAGACTGAGTCGACAATATGAAATTTTCTTTGTGTTCCTTTGCAAAGAAGCCCTATGAGGAAAACAGTTCTTCAGAGCTTAGAAGTTCCATATCACACTGTTTCCTTCTGTGTTTCAGAAAACTTCTGTTCTAATTCTTCAATTAGGGAAGTCCTGAGCTTCCTTCAGAGAGGAATAAAGAGGTTTTCAAATATTTCTTCTTTTTTTTCTATGTCCCACCACCATCTGCCATCTTGTCCCTCCAAATGTGAGACATGCAGGATTACTGAAGCTTTACTGTATCAGGCAAAATATGAGAGGATAGAAGAAGAAAAGTTTGAGTGAGACATGAAGATGATGAACCTGAGTTTTTGCGAAGTCTGAGACATCTCTGACTCCAGTGGCAGACAATGACTTGAGGCCATTAAAATGAGTGGGATAAAAGTATTATCAAAGCAGCTTGATTCCCAACAGATGTGAACAATTCCTGCCCAATTCCTGAGATCCAGGCAGAGAACATGTGAATTCCCTCATTTCTGCTTGCTACTTACTAAATGAGTACATTTTGAATAGAGTAGAAGTGGGCATTTTGAGCTGGTCCATTCCAGACCTGAGGGGAATGGAAAACCAGCAGCTCTCCAGTGCATCTCTCCACTGGACACAGATGCTCTTCCATATCTCCAGTGAATCTTTCCAGAGCAATATATCTTTTGAGCACCTTCCCAGTCCCTGCCTCAGGTACCAGTTCATGGTTCATTTCAAGGATACATGACCTTATGAAAAGCCTGCTTTTCAAACATGGGGACATAATTAAAACCTCTGAATTTTGCATTTGTGTATTCAAACCTGGCACCAAAGGCGTGAGCAGCTGCACATGTAAATAAAAAGAACAGTTGTGCATTTTAGCACAGCACCTGTCTCTGGCAAAGGTATCTTTGCCTTGCTAAGGAGAATTATTACAGATAAGCAGAGAGTGTGTTTGTGATTTGGAACTCGCTCGTCTCTTTCCATCTGTCTCTAATACAAAAATAAAAATCTCCTCTGTAGTTTTCGAGTGCGGAAGTTGCCATTGTTTATGTGTTAAAAGTCATGATGACCCTGGCAAGTACGCTCAGAAACTCAACTCTTTGGGCTGAATTTAAAATGTTTTTCTCAGTTTAGGATTCATCAGGGCTCTCAACATTAAAAGTCTCTATCCCATCAGCAGTTAACTTTCCTATATGATGACTTTTTACACTCAGCACAGTCCAAACAGCTACCAGTGCAACCAGCTCTCCTGGGCAAGATAATGAGGGCTTAAAAAGCCCTCAAAAAAAGGATCTAAATGATATCCACAAGCACATGTTGCTCATCATTGATTATCTCTGGGGTATTTAAAGTGAACATTCTCTTCCTCCTCTGTCAATCTTCCTCTCTCAAGTTTTCCTGCATTCTAAGCATAAGCCATGTTTCCAGTCACAACATCAGATCAGGCTGTGGCACGGATTTGATCTGGATCAGAACACACAGTCAGGTTTGTGCCCAGCTACCCAAACACTGGCAAAAGCACAACCTGACCTTCTGCTCCTATATCAGCTGTAGGAAGAAAGACAAGACTTAACTGGGCAAAAAGTCTGTTCATATAGGGTAGACCTGCTCTTAACAAACAGAGGAGTCTTTATGGGAGATGGCTAGATAGATAGATAGATAGATAGATAGATAGATAGATAGATAGATGGATGGATGTTTGGCCTTGTTTTGTTTGGGGTTTTTTGGCTGTTATTTTAAATACAAATCCATTCCACAATCTGGTTTTCATATAAACACACAATTGTGTTGGTACAACTGTGACATGAAGGCAGGGACAGCTGGGAATGCCCAATGCTGGGATACCTTCTCATGTCTGTGGAGTATTGGTTTATGACCTCAGGTTCTGTCACTTTTAAAAAGTGACAAAAAAGGAGCTTTCTCTGGCTAGCTTCCCTCCCCAGTTTAAATTTTTTTTCTTCTTCCACAGCTATTTGTCCACCTGTATTTCAATAGACTGACACAAACTCCTTAGTTTCTGCTGTTGAGCGGGGTAATTAACACAGGTGTGTTTACTGTGCAGGTGGAACCTTACAGATCACAGTAATTACATTTACATGATAAATGTATTACTTATGCTTTTATATTCCCATACAACATGGCATTTTAATATCACCTTCTGTTTCAGGGTAACAATACACAATGCAGTCAAGGTGGAAATTAATGCATAGCAATTTATAACTTTGTGCCTGCAATTTCCATGAGGATTGGTAGGTAAGGGAGAGAAATCTGATATTGGTACAGGCAGCATTAGTAACTAAAGCTAAAGCATGTCCCAAATAATTGTCTCATTATGTTTCTCCACGTTCATAGGCTAGACAGGAATACGACTATAGCTGACTGAGTATATCTGGTAAAGTGAGGAAAAATAGAAAATAATTTCCAGGCTTAGCCTAAAAATCTTATAATTTTTTTGTCACACCAGAAAAGTTATGTGTCAGAAGTAGAGTAGTTTCCTGATGATTTGGCTGCTACTGAGTTCGTTATGCCTTAGCTTAGAGCTGAAGTGACCTGTTTCTTTGAGGAGTTAAAAAGAAAAAAAAAAAACCACAGAGAAACGTGATAAAGGAAGTGATTTAGAGAAGAGTAAAGTGGTCTTTAAACAGGATCCAAGTATTTTAAGTCATCTGTGAGTCAGGATGACACACTATATAAATTCCCATTTTTTCTCTCTTGCTCATTACTGTCTGCCATTCCCCCCATGGTATGAATTCCCATGTATCCCTGCAATTTCCAGAGAAGGAAAAACCTGCTTTCAGCTGCACACTGCCATTTCCAAATGTCTTGAGGAAAAGATACTGCTGGTAGGTGATGTACTGGAAGTTTGCTGACCACTGCCCAGGCCTGTCTGGAACTCAATTAATCCGTGAGCCATTAAGTAAATGGCTGTTTCCCTGTTTCTCTGAAGTATCAATGCATTACTGCAGTCTGCTTAGGATCCAAGTCATTAAAATAACAGGGTTAGGAGTACCCACACACTCATCATTTTCAGGGAATTCAGCCTTGTGCCTTGCTCTTCTCATTAGAAAGAAGACAAATCATATTTGCCTCTTTTTTAAAAAAATTCCTTTTGTTTTTCCCCTCCTATTTATATTCCCCCATCCTTCCTTCTGGAAACCTTCCCAGAGCAGCATCCCCTCTCCTCACCTGCCTTTCTCTGGGAAGCACCTTGCTGCCAGCTGGCTTCCCAGGGGAGTTGAGGCAGCCAGATTTATTGCAACAAGACAACATGAACCCTTCTCTTGTCTGGGCTGGGAGTGAACAGGAGCAACGAACCCTTTATCATCAGCTCACTATGTCACCAACAAATTTGAAACTTTCTGGAGCTTAATGTGTCATGTAGTCAGTGCAAGCATCTTGCTTGTCAAAAGACCAGAAAATTATATCTGGCAATTAAGACACCAATTAATAGAACAGAGTCTGTGGTAGGTACTTAGGTGTCCTGTGTGACTGTGTCCCCAACCTACAAGCTTTCTTTCACCTATCCTCAAACAATGCCTCACAGTGCACTAAAAAGAGACTCCAAAATTGGTTATTATTTATTTACTGTAAAATTTTTTTTTTTTGCTATTGGGGTGGAAAAGCTGAATAAGTGAGGAAAATCTGAGTATACAGGTAATTTTACCAACTTGCCTTAATGGAGAATGCAAGTTTTGCCCTTACCCTCTTCTAGCCTGTGTGTTGCACACTTCCTGCTCTACACTGCTTTGCCTCTGGGGTGATGAGTAGAGACTTTGCCTGTTCAGGCTTTGCCTACAGCTTGCCTCATGCTCATATTGCAAATATCTTCTGCAGTTCTTATCCTGGATAGGAAAAGGTGCATAAATAGGAATGAATATCAATTTGTTGGTTTGCTAATGCAGTATGACCCAAGGGGAAATTACTTATATTCACTTGCTAAATTAAGTAAGGTATATGGCTTCCCTTTGTCTCCTTTATTCCTTCTATAAAATGAGAGGTGCTTGCCTTCTTTGTCTGAAACAAACAAGTTCCTTCTTTACATGGTCTTGGACACCTTGATGTTTTCCTGGATCTTTTTTTCCATGCTGCTTATAAAAACAAATGTCTGTATTGTGTAGTCACGCCCAAAACAGCATTGAGGAATTATAATTCCAATGCTTCTGAACCTTCACTCAAGCTGCTTCTTGCTTCCACTGATGAAAACCCTAAACTGAAACTTGTCCAAACTCTCATGATTCCTGCCAGCCCCTCCAGGCAAGTGCTGCTTCATACTACATGCAAAGTAATGCCTTTGGATGGGCTGTCCTAAACCTATTTACTTCAAGTCTAACTCAAGAAACCTCACCTCTTGATCATTACAGGTTTCTGCACTGGGGTGGGGGGGGGATGTTCAGTGAGCAGTGCATGGTGCTTAATTTCAAGTCAGGCTCAAGCAATGACAGTTGTTTTTCAGATACCCCAAGACTGCCACAGTATCTTTTAGCCTTCCCCCAAGCCTTGAGTTTTGGTTTATGAGCTGTTAGTTAACTGCTTGAGCAGTTAAGAAACCACAGATTTGAATTATGCATTGGGAGCAGGTAGGTGTAAGGCAGCTGTGCAAGAATTGAGAAGAATTAACACTTTTAAAAGCAAAAGTTTTGCTTTAAAATAAAAAGTGCCTTACCATCGATAAGCAGGGACTCATCAGTAACGATGAAAAGAGAGATGTTGCACAGTACCATTGGCCTCCAGTCCTGCTCCCCTTCAATGTCTCTCTCTGGGTACTTTTAGTAAAGTTTGTGCTTTGGCTCTGCTCCAATAGCTGGCTTCCTGTCACTGACTACTTGAAATCAATTCAGATACCTGAAACACTGGCTGTGGCAAGTGCAAATAACCAATATTTATTAGAGGCCTGAAAATGACTTAGCAAACACAGCAGGACTGCTACTTGATATTTATTTTATTTTGAGTGTAGGCAGCCAAAGTCTGTGATGTTATCTTAAAAAGAAAATGCCTGGGTGTGTCAGAACTGAAAGACTGATGGCAGAATATATGTGGTTGTCAGCACACTCACAGTGAGGCTCCTGCTTGCTGTTTCCATAGAATGAAAAGTTCTTCTCCTGGGACCACTACAGCTGTATTATGTCTAGGGATGGTGGAACTGGGGCTTCCCTTCAAAAACAGCCCAATTCAAACTCTGTGCTCACACTAAAACAACTACTAAATAATCTCTGAAGGCAGTGGAAATGTTCCACCCTGAATGAAGAGTAAGTAGAAGAGGATTTGGTTCAAGCAGGGTCATTTGTAGCTTAGTGGTGTTTGGTGAATTTGGTGCTAACCTTTGAGACTCCTATGATGGCTGGTTGTTTACTTCCAAATATATTTGCTATCAGTACAAGAGGTCCTCAGAAGTCTCCATGCAGAATTTTCCAAATGATGCTTCCGATTCCTGCTTCAGAACCTCTGGCAACCATCAACGGCAAACTCTTGAAATTCTTTTTTTTTAAATTTGATTTCTGTAAATTCATACAGCCCACTGTTACATCTCATTAGGGCCTTTAAAGCATGTCATAACCATTTTGAGCTTTAAATTTTGTTTTTGTTTATAGTTGAAATGTGGATTAGAACTTTAAGCAGTTTTTTCGTGTTACTTAAATCTAGTGTTAATTTTAGAGTTATTTTATTTCAAAGGAGGATTACAGATTATTAGCAGAGTTCCCCTTTTCAAGTTTTCGAGTAGCTGACTTTCCTTCTGGAGCAGCATCTAAAGACAGTTTTATAATTTTTTAATTAAAAAAATCCCTTTTTTCACTCTGTAAACTGATGTTGTCACTAGTAGAAATGGTGGCTGATAGCTCTGAATAGTAAATGTGCTGATTATCTCTAAAGTCCCATGAAACATTGTCAGCAATCGGTCCATAAGCTTTTCATCTCTGTCTAATGTTACAGTCATCCATGTGGGAAGGTCAGACCACATCTTGGAGTGCTTTGGAAATTCTGCTTCTCTAAAGATATTGTTTCCATTAATTATTTTATCAGAACTGACCTTCTGTAGCTATTTCAGATGTTCTTTTCACTCTGCCTGTCTGGATGTTCAAGTGAGTGTCTCTCTGAAAAGCAAGCATTGTCAGACTGTCAGAGGCTCTGTCTAAGGATGGACACTGCAAACCACGCTGAAGACAATAGACAGGCCCACCTGATTTCAGTGGGATGTGAGTTAGATCAGATTGAAACCAATAATGCCTTTGTGGCTTGAAGCAGATTTTTTTTTGTATATATATTTTTTTGCTTTAATCTCCTTCAACTAAAAACAAAATCCTGGAGGAAATAAGCTGGTTTCTATTGGCAGGTTATACTTGCACAAGAGAACATGAAATGATGCCAAAACATTGTAGTGAGGTTTTATTTGAAGTGGACACCTGCACACTGGGAGCTGGCTTGCAACCAATGATTCCTTCATTCCTCAATTCAGTTCAATTCAAAATGATTTAATTGCCATGATAAGCTATAGAATTGTATCCAAAGGATCAAAGAGGAAGATCTTTCAGACATGCTTTAGAGGATGGGTTTAATCTATTCATCTGTGTTTAGAAGAGTTTGGTCTCCAGCACGCATTTAGCTACTATTTAGCCCACCCCTCATCTGATATGAAGTTAATGTATGTTTTTTGTCTACAGACTATGCAGATTTTTCCTTGGTTTGTGTGTATACATATGAATAATTGTGTTGTCATGAGTGTGATGCTTGTTCCTAACTACCAACAGTAGAAAACTTTCTCGCAGGTCATTGTGTTTTGGTCATTACAATGGAAGCTACATCTTTGTCTTCCCACTGTCACTTTGTTTGCAAGGACAGTAATGGATGGGTTCATCCTGTGGGTTTCTCTAACTGAAGAAGCCATCATCCAAATGCATATATTATGAAGAAAGCATTTCTTATGAATTTTTTTTTTTGAGACAGGTAATCCTTTTCAAAAATATAGGAATATCTAAATTCTAAAAAAATTCTTTCCAAAGAAGATTCAGCTCTACACACAACACTAAAATTTTACAAGTTTTTTAAAAAGTATTTTTTCTGATGTAAACATCAATTGTAATGGCACACTAGAATCTTTTTTGACAAGGTAAAAATGCTGAAGCACCTTGTGAAATTAGTAGTTGAAATGTCACTTCATTTTTCTCTTAGTACCAACGATAATCTTGGAAGACTGTCCAGTAAACAAAAAAACGAATGTACCAGGAAAGAAATTTTACATCTAGGTGCACAGAATAATTTCCCTAGGCAACTAATTCTTCTCCCTTTTTCCACCTTTCCTGTGACTCCAATGCCTTCAGTAAAACTTCTTCAAACATGGTCAAGCACTTGGACTGCACTACCTGCAAAGAGAACATCTCTTAATGCCCAACCTCAACCTTTTCATAGTTTTTGAAAACACCATCTCTGAAATATTCATCCCAGACACCCTAACTCACGTGAGAGTGCACATGGACAGTATAAGATAGAATCCCTTGGAAATAAGAAAAAGCCAAATGTAGAAATTGCACTGGAACTAAATGCTGGAAATGTACTGCACAATTGACTATTTGACATTAGTACCAATCATGATGAGCTCCAAGAGATGCACTCTGACAGTTTCTGAGAATTCCTTGTGCATTGCCTACTGTGGGCCCCACACATGAAGCAGTGGCTGAAGTTTGTGCAGCCAGCTTGCAAAACTCAGGCTCCAGCACAGGGCAGGAGGGCAGGGGAGAAGACAGGAAGGAGAATCCTTGTTCTCTTCCCAGGAGGACAAACTCTACATACCTATTCTTCTCACTAACATGAATGTCTTCTGTAGCTTTATTTTGTGAAATTTTGAAGGTAGGATTTTGGTTGCTAAATCTTGTAAGGAAAGCCATGGTCCATATCTTTGTACTTGCATTTATGTAATAGCTACACCAGGATAATTTCTTTTTGGCTGAAACATCTCCTTTCCCTCATTTAAATATTTTTTGTGTCTGTTGTGCCCATAAGCTTCAGTTCTGCTCTACTCTGTGTACATAAATAAAAGGGAAATCCTATCCCTACAGATTTAGAATTTATATGTTTGCAGCCCATGAAACAGCTTCTGACTTATAAGCACAGCTGATAAACTGCAGAAAAAGAAAACTGTCCTTCAGCCTGAGGTCATCTAAGTGACCACTGATTCTATCCAAAACTAAATAGGAAATGAATTTTCACCAACACATATTTTAAAGTTCCTTTTTCCTAGGAAAAACTAAGAATGTGATGGCTAGTTTGGTCTTTGTTTTTTTTCTTGAAAGAGGAAGAAAACAATTAAGCAGACTGAGAAAAAGGCACCCTAAAAGAGCCCTGCTCTGCAACAGAGAGTGAAGCTTGCATCTCTGCAACCTTTTGGTGAGCACATTGAACATCCTTCCCTCTGGGATCATTGCTCTCAGGTGCCCCCCGCAGTGCAATACCCAGCCAAAGCATCCTCCTGAGATAAAACTGGGAAATGCTGTGCTCCACAGCTTGCTGACCCAGCACTTGGACCTGAACTTGGACTGATCTGCAATATGCCCTAGATCTGCAAAACCTTTATGAGAAAAGCTCTAAGTTCTACTAGAACAAGTAGTTCCTTCCCCCACAAAAAGTTCTGTTTCAATACACAAGGATTTTTTCCAGCAAGAAAAAGAAAGATTAATTAAAAATACTGAATAAGTTTTACCTATTATTTCTGTTGCAGAACTGGCACTAGCTAATGGCACTAGCTGTTTCTTGTGTTTTCTGCATAGTAAAGTATCTTACCTGTGGAGCCAGACCTCTTCATCCTCTGACCAAGAGGTAATTTGTTCAACTGAGCTGAAAAAATAAAAGCCTAAGTAGTGTTAGACAGAGAGTGACTGGTTAAAATGAATGCAAGCCTAGAAATGCCACATCAAACAAAGCAAAATGCACAAGTGCAGTAGGGCACAGTGATGTCAATTTGGAAACACTGAAAGAGATATCATAGGCTTGAAAGTTACCTCTCAGTCTGCTGGATGTGGAGACTCTCTCTGCTTTGATAGCATTCTGGGGGTAACAACTCCTGCATCCTCCTTGGGCAATACTGCAGAGACAGGCCAGCTGTGAGATCCTATTGTGTGCTGCTAAAGGGAATGCCTAATGAGGCTCCTGAAGCAGCCTTGCTAGTTCCAAATGGGGATTGTAAAAAAAAGAAACCTATTCCGTAAATAAGGAAAAAAACCAAACCAGCAACAACAACAACAAAACTCAAACAAACAAAAAACCAAACCAAAACAAAAAAAAAACCAAAAAACCACAAAAAAACCCCCCAAAACCAAAAAACTCAAACAAACACAAAAAAGAACCCAGAAAAAAGCCAAACACAGGACTAACTTAACTTCCTGTGATGAATTGTCAAAATACAGTTTCTCAAGGGGTCTACTTCATCTAATATCTAGTTCAGCTTTCTAAGGACTGGTTTTATTGTAAGAATCAATCTATGTGGTTGGTGGAAGAAAAAAAAAACCAACACTGTTATTACCAATTCTTGATAACCAATTGCTGGAAATTTCCTTCTTGCGGTAAGCTGTATTTAGTCTTATTCAAAGAGAAGCTAAGATTTAGATGCCACAGAGCATCACTTAAGAGCACCTGTGCTGGTCTTGTGCTATTATTCCACAGACACAGGTGTAATTTTCTGACTCATCTTTGAAAAAGCTTCCCCCATCTCCAAAAACATTACAGCAATGTCTGTCTACCTGCAGAGATCCTAAAATATAGTTTCAAAGGGAATTGCTTGATCCTGTCACCTCAAAGGCTGTTCAGCCCTGAGGCTATTCCTCATCCCTCATCACCAGCAGAGAGCTCAATGTGAGGCAGGACTGAGAAAGGACAACCAGCTCCCCAGTCAGAATTTCTGGGATTTCCCTTCCTGCTAGTGTGCTTCCCTAAGAAGAGAAAGAATAGAAAGGTCTCCAGCTACTACTTGGAGAATGACAAAATCATTTAGGTTGAAAAAAATCTTTAAGATCCTGAAGTCTACCTGTAGTGCTGCAGGGGTTGCTGTGGTCACAGTGCAGGACCCAGAACCTCATCTGTCCTAGTGTTTGATCCTAATATGGCCAGATTCCATGCACTTCCAACACAGTACAACTGCAGTGTTATGATGAGACACCACAGTTTCAGGAGTAAACAGCCTTCTGAGAATGCAGCTGCTGAACACGGACTGGAGAAACCAAAGGGAAGGCAAAACAACAGCCTGCAGGTGTGTTCATCATCCTGCTTGCCTCTCTCAAGATCCCCTTCTGAACACATGTGCTCAGGCAGACTAATTTTGCATTGGTCATAGACCTAGTGCTTTAATAAAAGGTAATATTCATTATGTGAGTGTTATTAACTTGGAGGATGCTTCATTTTAAGCTCACCTTCAAAACTACTGGCAATCAGCCTGTCTCAGGTGGCTCTGTGCCAGGCCCAGCAGGTTGTTGGATTTATTGCCCACAATCACCACTTTTGTCCAGATTTATCACACCTCACTGTGACCATTAGCACCCTTGATTACCTCTTCATCTTGACTGTTTTGAATCACGACTTTGATGTAGAATATCTCCTCAAGCAAGGACATTTCCCCTTCAACAGCAATTCTGAATGGTACACAAACTACTGGAAATACCCCATCAGCTTTTTCAGGTACAGAGAGTTTGTGACAAGGCTTTTATTTTTAAGAATATCAAGGATCTTTTTTGTTCTGATGATTATTCCTTTCCACCCAGTAGTCATCATGATATGTCTGTGTAATCCAGATCCAGGACAACCATCTTAAGTAATAAACACTAAAGGGAGCAGAAACTTTTCTAGAAACCACAGGACCTCCTGATTGATTCTTCAGACAAAAATCTCTTTCCTCATGATCACCTGAGCTTCATCAGACCTACTTGGAAACATCTGCAAACTCCCCTACAACTGTCTATTATCTTTCAAGTGACCAACAGGAAAAAACAGACTGACTCTGGCATATTGGTCAGTTTTTCTCACAGACACAAAGCACTTTTCCCTTCTTTGTGTTCCTGAATTCACCTTTTGTCTCTTGCTGCAGGCTAGAGAACTGCTCAGAGCAGAGATTAGGTGGGTTTGCCCTGTATTTAGAAAACTTCCATTACCAGTTCATGCTAGACCACACTTATGAATCTAATGATAATAGTACAATGAAAATTTCTCTAAAGTGTAGTTCAGAAGAGAAGGAATTCTTTTAGTGAGCTTTTTTTCTCCCCCAAGTGAAGTATATTGTTACAGTAGGTAGCAAACTTCATGGGAAAGACTCTGAGGGATGGAGCGCTCCTGCTCCTGTCTGACACTGATGACAAATAAGGTGTTTCATAACATTCCTGCAGGACTTGTGTTTGAGTATTTCTCTCCTTGAGAGATGTGATTCATAGCAATATTGTCCAGGAAGAAGCAGGTGGACAATTATGAATGTTCTTGCTTCTTGGGCCCAGAGCAGGAGCAACAGGTGAGCTCAATCACATTTCCTCACACAGCTTATCCTCCTGCCTGGCACACCAAAAATCCCCAGCCCTGAGCTGGCTGACCTAGCTGTGAGCACAGCTACATGCAGGCACAGTGCTCACAGCAGTGAGGCTCTGCAGACATCACATTTCCCACCACAGGATGCAGTGATTACTCAGTGGGTACCAGACAGCAAGTTCACCTCTGGCAAGAAGCAAAACCCTAAGAAATATCACAGAATGGCATCTAATGAACTTTACTGCCTTCCCTCTGCCAGCCTTAGCTGCCTACTCTTTTTGAGCTGTAGAATTCCTTGCCTCTCTGCTGCATCAGTGAGGCCCACAGGTTAAAAAATTCCACACTTTATCTCCAGCATCCCAAATCATTTTATAGTCATTCTAAACACCTCTTCTGCTTTTGTTCCATTCCTTCTTTCCTAGCCTGGCAAATTCTTAAGTATGTGCCTTCTCTATAATCAAAAACAGTCCCACAGAGGAAGTCTGTAATGGCAACTGCCCTGACAGGTGGAATAAAGATTAAAACTGGTGGATGAGGAAGAGGTTCAAACAAAAATTGTAGTAATGAGTTCACCTAGGAGCCTGCATTTTCTTAGTGAGCTTGCTACTAGGATCCTATCAGCCACCAGACCACCTGTTTTCTGTCACTGCAGCTCAGCTGTTGTTCACAAATTTCAAATATTTGTGCCAGTAATTAAATTGTGCCAGCAAGCCACTATTAAATTTAGTTATTGCAGAAAGGAGCTAAAATAATTTATCAGATCTGAGTGGATCATCAATGTGTTTTTGAATTTAATGAAAATGAGAATTGGGTCAGCAGGAGGAAGAGGAGACATCAATTAAAAAATATATCTATACTGGAGTCTCAAAAGCCATTAACATTGATTTCAATCCAGGACACATGGCCTGGCTGGAAAAAAGCATTGAAGAATAATTAAAGAGGCTTTTTTTTTTTTTTTTTCCTATAGCTAGAATACAGTAACAAAGCTTCTAGAAGTGGAAGTAAATAGGATGTAATCACTCCAGAGACCTATAAAGGGCTATGAGAAGCTATTAATGCTACTGCTTTTGTTTGGTCTCCTTTCATATCTTTATTTGCACTTTTAAAGTTGAATATTTGCTTTTAATGGACTGGAATGTGGGACTGGAGCTGGAATTCATTCTGCCCCTCCAAGCTGTTCTTCTCCCAGGTTCATCACTGCACTGAAGCATGGTGAGAGCTGCTGTTGCTGGAGATGATGCAGCCAGACAGGTTCCTCACAGCTGAATCCTGTTCAGGTAGGGCTGGTAACACAGACTGGCTTGGTTTAACTGTGTTTTGATGTTTGTAATATCTCCACCATAAATAATGTAACTGTTCCATTCTTGAGTCAAAAATGTGTCACTTCTGAGTCAGCCCAATCCTGTGGAGACTATAGATGACATAGATTAACTTCTTTCATCTTCCTGCTCTTTATTTTCAGGTTGATATGCTCTGCTCTGAATGACCCAAACAGGATTGACTTTTCACTAAAAAATAAATCACAGATCTGGTGTATGGCCATTAGAACTTTGCTGTAACCTGGATCCAAGAAGATCTTTAGGTCTGCTAGCAACAACTCTCCTGCTTCTGTCCTTGAAGGATTTTCAAAACTGCAGCTACACAACTACCAAGGTCAGTGTTTTTTTCAGTGTGGTTTGTGAATGAGACAAGTTACATGATAAAGAACTAAACTAAGATTCAACCTCCATAAAAATGTCATCCTCCTTCACATATTCTTGAATAAATGCCTATAATTCTGCTTTTGCATCTTTGATAGACCTTTTCTCATCTAATTCAACCCACTAATCCTGCAGAAAACCCTCCAGGCTCAAGGGTTTCTCTTCCTTGTTAGTTTGCAAGGATTTTTCTTTTTCTTCAGCTAATGAGTTGACCACTCACACAGCAGCCCAGTAAGTGCCAAGCTTCCTTAAAGTGAGAAATGGGGGAGAGAGGCAGAACAATCCAGGGGCTGGAGTAACCCCTAAGAAATAGCATATACACCACCTGTCTGTTTGTACTCTACTTTAAGAGCCATTCATTGATTTTTGCTGGACTGTCATTCACAAGGAAGGAAGGTAGGTTTGTATTCTTCTTAAACTTAATGCACTCAGGCTAGAAAAATAAGAACAAAACAATTCTGTATGGGCTTGGTTGGTGCATATTAGCCCTAATTCCACTAATTAGTGGAAAACAGCCTTTCAAAGGCTGAGTACTCTGTTCTCTGCACCAGACAATGCTTGAAAATCTTCTAGTGCTATGACAAGCGCACAGGTTAGCTAGTTTATGTGTGCCAAATCAAGTTACCTATCAGAACCTTAATAGCTTTCTTTTTTGAAAAAGGTGATTTACTTCATTCAGACACAAATGTATTTTAATTAATGTATATTTATGTTGGAAACAGTTATCAGAAAACTGACAACATCTTGATGAGAAGTCTTGTTAGTCTAAGACTTGAGAGCTGGTTGTCAAACATCTTCTGGGGATCACTTTACTTTCTTCCATTTGTTTTTTTTTCCCCATTGGCTGTGAAAGACCAAGCCACATGGTATTTAAGGAACCTTGCAAAACTCATAGCTCTTGCCAGAGCTCTTGTCTGTAGGTATGAAAATTTGAGCTTGCTCTTATTTGGAGTCACCGTCCCTGGAGGTGTTTAAGTAAAGACTGGATGTGGCATTCAGTGCCATGGTCTGGTTGGCAAAGTGGTGTTAGGTCATAGGTTGGGCTCCATAATCTCAAAGGTATTTATTTCCCAACCTAGTTGATTCTGTGGTTTTTTGTGTCTAATTATTTCATATCAGCAGTGTAGCTGAAAAATATCTATGTCCTGAGATGCACATTCAGGTCATTAAAAAAAAAAACAAACAAAAACCAGCAATTGAAATGCAGGTGAAGTTTTGCAATGCAAACATTCTCTGACATCTGCCTGTTGCATACATTTGCACCTTTATAGTAAATAAAACATTTCCCTGTACATGCAGGAATTCTGCATCAGATATAAACTCTATCAAAGTTGGCTTTAAAAAAATTGAAAAAAAATCACCTAAGTTATTAGGTAATTTTTCTGATACTTTTTCTTTTCTTTCTTTGATTAAATCAACTGATATCACTACTGTCTTCATTAAATTGCAGCTCAGTCAGTGACACACTACATGGAACTTTTAGATATTGTTGAGAAACAAAATTAATTGCCCAAAATATGGACAATTGCAGCATGAACAAAGGAAGGTGGAAAATAGGGCTACAGAACTTGAAAAAAATAGCACACTTTGGCCATCATTTTGAAAATTAATTTTACTGGAGTATGACTACAATTGTTAGCAAAATTACTTGACAAATAGAAGGCCCAGCAATTACTGTTTTATGATTTTAGCTAAAATGTCATCAAAATTAACTTCTCTTATAAAACAAGTAAGTATTTTGGTGCAGAATATCTCTACCTAATATCATGGGGGCTTCTGCAGATCAATTGGAATTCAGCTCCTTCTGCTTACTTGCATCTGCTTTAGCACATTTTGGCACGATTCCTTACCTTGCATTTACATTGGTCTGAGAAGGACACATGAGTGATCTCTGAAACCTCTGGAGAAAAACAAAGATGTTGATTAGTTAGTCTTGTTTTGTTTTGTTTGGGAAGATCAAGGGAGTATTTTATTAACAATTTCCTAAGTCTGTAATAGATTTTTTCTCTTTTGAGCAAAATCAGAGGCTTAATTTAAAGCCAGTTGGCTTAATATTAATGGCTTTTATAGAGCATTAAACTGGCCCACAAATCAGCTCCTGGAGAAATCATTCTGTTTCTGAAAATATTTGGTTAGATAAATAAATTCGCTTTTAAATTCTTTTCAAGCTGTTCTTTTGCCCAGAAATGACTTCATGTAGAATTTGGGAGTGTGGAATTAAGGAAGTGACGTAGGAATATTTGCCATTCACTACTTCTGGAAAAAAAAAATCTCTTAAGGCCTCAGGCTCAAACATAGACCCTTTGATCACAGGACTAAAATATCCTTCCATTTTCAGATATAACCCCATCATGACCTTTAGAACCAAGGTGACATCAAGTGTTCAACAGACAGTGTTAAAAGACAAAAAGTAGTTTTAGGGATTATGAGTAGTCAGGGGTGGAAAATGAAATGGCAAAACTTCTAATATTCCCTGACTTTACAGAGGCAGAACCTAGCATTGAACAAAATCAGTTTGAGGATCCCAATCATATTTGTGAGCACAAGTCTCAAGTGCACAGCTAAATTTGTATGCTCAACATGTTTGTTTAAAACTTAAAAGTGCAGATGCTAAAATGGAGCCATTTCTAAAACATTTCCAGAATATCAATTTACTGTTGGATAGAGAGGATGTTCTCATAGAGGAACCACTGGCAGGGGTAGGTCAGAGGCAGAGCCAGTGTAGGAAGGGAATTTGAAAAGCCACCTCAGATGGGTGGGCTTCAAGATCTGAGGGGAATTCATTATCACTTGAACCTATCCCTATGTAAACTGCACCTGGATTTAATAAATAAATTATATCTGAAGATAGACCATTTTAATTTATTCTCCCCCCCTTGTAAAATTCCAAGTTCCTTTGCCTTGATGACACAGCCTGTCCTAAGCTTTTCTGCATCTTGACAGCAAGCAAAATACTGTCCACTATCTTGTACTTGTCATACCAAACCCACCAGTTCATGACCCCTCTGTTTCCAGGGAAATCCCTGAGCATCTCATTCATCTCTGGCTGCAAAGTCCCTGCCCTCTTAGTGCACACTTCCAGGCCTTGCATTTGTCAATCCTCCTCCCTCCACTGGTTCAACTCCAGCTTCCTCTCACCCTCTACACAGTCTCTTGCCATTTGCAACAGCCTTTCAGTATCTCTCTGCCTCATCAACTCTCCATCCCTTATCAGATCTCATCTGCAAACCTCTCCTCATTCCTCTGCCTGCACCTCTTAATTTCTTCCTCTCACTCTGTTCTCTCTGTTATTGGCCTTTGTCTCTCTTTAATATGTTCTGCAGGCAGTATCTTTCTGCCTCTGTTGGTCTGTAATTTATACAGTATAATATCTGTGGTCTTGTATTATTTATTTTGTAAAGCATTTTAGGAGAAGTGTTTACATGAAAGGAGCGATGAAAAATAAACTTGCATTGAATTATTGATAGTCTGTTAAGATGAGCTTGTACTATTGCCATCTCTTTTCTTACTCTTTCTTTTCTGCCTTTTCACTTCCCTTCCCAAAATATCCCAGAAATTTTATCTAAGTCGGAAGTATGCACCTGCTGCTAACTGAACAGTGATAACTTCACAGCGTTCAATGTGGATGATTGGTAGGGTCTGCAAGCAATGCTGTCCAGGACACCTCAAAGAAAGAATGAAACTTTGAAACAGAGCTCACCAAAAGAAAATGGAAAAGATTATTGAACTTAATTCTCAGGGGCTTATGGCCTTGGATAATCAAAGTGCATGGTCACACTCCTGGGGACAGAGAAAGAAGAGCAGCAAGAGGCTCTGCAGTGAGATCTGTCAGCTTGCAGATACACCAGCATCACAGACCTAATAAGCACTGAGGAAATACGAGAAGTGCAAATCTCTTCCTTCTTCCTAAGGCCATGTTGAGGAGCATGGAGGAGGTGCCAATGTCTCCAGAGTACAAAAGCCACCTGGCCACAGCAGTGGCAGGCCTTTAATAAGTTGGCAAAGGGTATTACACAAAGTAAGGAAATGCCAAGTGGGAATGAAACTTGTGAATGAATCTTGTCATTCTGGTCAACTGAACAACCCAGCTGGATAATTACAAAGCAACAGCAAAGGTATTCAGGCAGAATAACTTTTATATATATCATAAATTTATTCTTTTAATTTTCTTTTTAATTCTTTTTTCATGAATTGCATAGATATGAACATCAGTTATCAGTTAAAGTAGATCTTGAAAGTCTTTCATAAAATTATTTCTCTAAGTCTCCATTTTCATTTTGCTTTTCTGTTTCTCTCTCTCTTGTACTTTCTTTACTTTTTTATTTCTTTTCATTTTGCTTGCAATTATCTGCATGAAACTTATTTATATGTTTAATTTACCTTATGATTACAGGTACATTCTCACACTCTGGTAATTATCTCTGGAGCAGGATATGATTGGCATAGGTAATGATAGCTGGCTTCAACAGAAGAGTCTGCAGTTCTCTCCTTTCCCTGAGAAATGACATATTTTTACTCAAAGATGCACAATAAAAGGAGGAAGGTCATCTCAGTCTGTGGCCCAGTTGTTGTTGTAGGTTATAAGTTAAGTCCTTAGCTGAGGTAAGTTATTGCAACTTTGGGTTACTGGAAGTGAATTACAAGGTCTAAAGCTCTGCTCCCTATTTCTTATGTACTGCATTTCCTGCACTGTTAACACTACAGAATATTTTATGGCCACTTTATGTTCTGCAGGTAAATGAGATGCTGTGAGATGCTCAGGGAAACGAAAAAAAAAAACAAAAAAAAATTAAAAAAAATCTCTCATCAAGGTAATATTTCTAGAAATGAGAGTGTAGGAGTAAAATGTGAAAAGATTAAATTGCAGCCAAAGAGAATATCTGGATAAAACATGCTCTGAGATTTATTTTATAAATGTAAAGGTGTTAGGAGTTATCCCACTATGAAATTTGTGTCTGCAGCCAAGGATGGAGAAAACAGCCCCACTGGCTGCATCTGGTGCTGCTAGGGTGGCAGCAAGTAGGGAAATAGAAGGGAAAGAAAGGCTGATGTTAAGGAATTTAGGACTTTTTAGGTCAAATACAAACTCAGCCAAAGTGAGAGACACACCAGTGTCTCGGCCAATCCTGGATTCTGATGTGGCTGAGCTGCCCCATTTGTGACAGGGGACAGGTCTCCTCACTCTACTCAGTGCTGGACTGCTGCTAAGGAGGACCCAAACTAAATTTCAGTTTAGGATAACTGCTTTCAATAAAATCAGGTGGGATTTCTTTCCCCAGTGGGCTAACACATGTAATTAATTAAAGAGCAGTTAAGGGCACTGATCTGATATTTGCATTTAGTGTTGCATGGAATAAATAAAAAAATTTCCTTGCTTATATCTCCAGACAAAGCACAGCCTAATCAGCACTACATCTTCTGAATTTGCATTTGAGGACAAAAATGAAAGATTTGTTTTAACAGTCATGTAGCAGAAGTTGTGATGCAACAGATTAGAAATAGGGCTACACAATGGCTTGTTACAGATGAACTGCTGTGAGGACAAATTATTAGATGACATTTAACCTATGCTGGCATTTTTGTTTGCCCTTAGAACATCACCTAATTAAATGTGGGTTTATTCTGACAAGCCAGATGGTTCTCTAGTTACTGCAAGAAGTCATGACATGCCAGATCTATTCCTGGCTCTGCCACTTATCTGTCCTGTGACCTTTGAAAATCACTTAACCTCTTTACACCTCCAAATTCCATTTATGACACCAGAAGAATAAGGTGATTTTTTACTGTGCAAAGGCTTTGCACAGTCCAGTGCATTAAGAACACTAGATGCTCCACTGTTATGAGAGGACAACAGATTTAAGTTTGTGGAGCTACATGATCAGCTGGCATTAACTGCTCCATCTCCCCTGACTTAAATGGACTCTGACTAATTAATGCTCTCTGAAGATTTGCCTCATTTTGTGTCCTCATTTAATTTGCAATCTGAATATTTCATTTGCTGTATTTTACCATTCAGGTCCCATTCTCTTATATTGTTTTTAATAAGCTATTAACAAATTTATTCAAGGGTAATAAATCCTTATGAGGTCATGCAAATCAATGACTTGCTCTTATTGTTGCTAATAGATACCTCACATTTCAGCCATGTGTGCTTCCAAGATGTTTTATTAAAAGTAGTTATAGCTATGTCAATTTAAATTTTTAAATTAGAAGTAATTTTAATCTCTTCTCAGAATTCAGGTTTTTGGGAAATACTTCTATGCCTTTGAAACTTAAGAGGTTCTTTTCCCTTTAAAATGGGACATTTATCAAAACCAAGAAAACATCAAAACCCAGTCTTACACTTTTCTCAGGCTTTCCAAGAAATACCAAAGTTATTAAAAAAATATGACTGGTTTTTCAGAAAGGAAATCTGGACAAAAAGGTGTAGCTGTCACAAAATGCAAGTACGGCGTTTGATTAAAAACTTCTCTCTATTCCTTTATACTTTGCTTCCCCTAAAGACTTGGGCTCAGGGATGCTCCTTCTTATCAGAGTAAATATACAAACATGTCAGAAGGAGCTCATACCGTTGTGTCCTTCCTCACTCTTCTTATCTTCACCTCCTAATTTTCTAAAATATTTACATACTTTAACATTTTCATGTACATTTACAGAAGATTTTTTTTGATCCACAGCATCACTCAGCAATAAATAGGTCCTTCAAAGTGTTTTGTATTAATTTCTTTGCAGCCCATCCAGTAAAGATGCATAGACTGCAAAGCAGAGGCAACTACTTTTATTTCCCATGTTTTGCTCATGTTGGAATTTTTTCAATTATAAACTTAATAATTTGCATATTTAATTATTTGCTTCTATAAATTCAACTTTCAATGCCATTGTGCCTACATTTGGAATCTGAGGTCTCTGAGGCATGTGATTAATTGCTAACAGTTTTCTCTTAAACACTTTTTCTGTTGACTTATTTACTTGTTAGAAGATGAAGGTGATATGGATGTGTCTTTTGTATCCCAAATAGCAATAGCAAAGTTGACTGTTTCTGCAAATGCTTTCTGCCTTTCTATGCCATGAATCCTTGATTCAACCGCTTCAATAACAGAGGCAATTTTTAAAAATAAAGATAAAGTGTGAGAAAAAGTTATTATGGCAACACTGAAGTGTCTGAGATACCTGCAAGAACGTGGCTCAGTTTATAACATATTGGATTGTAATTACTGGAACTTAAACTAGACAGAAATTGGCAGGATCAGTACCAGATGAGATGTTTCTATCAGAAATCTCAGTGATTCATCAAGTAGACATATGGCTACGTTCCTTCAGGAGCCCAAGATGTATAATGGAGTTTTAATAATATCCCCAGGAATCCAGTTTTAACAGCTTGATTTAAAGCTCTTGCTAGGGAGTGTTTCCATTGGCACTACTGGGCTTTCAGTCAATATGCTCATACCTCCAGAAAGCCTTCATTTACCCTGGACATGCTACTAATGTGTCACCACTGCACCTCTGGCACTGAGCCCAGGCAGCAGCATATGCCTCTAGAACCAAATTTGCCTCAGGATGATGGACGTGTTGATCTGGAGTTTTGACTTGGACTCCTACTTGAAATAGTACCCCTTCTTAGCTTTCAACTGAGCTTTAAAATTAATAAAAGATGGAAATCCTAAAGCCTTCATTAACTATGCAATAGCACAGGATTCCAACAGCCCTGAGGTACTCCTCCTTGCATGTGGCTTCTCTAACCTGACCCTCACAAGGGCTCTCCCATCAATTCAGCAGTATCGGTGTTATTCAAACTGAAGCTTTTCCACAGCATTTTCCTGGCCTCTCAGAAACATTTCTCAAAGGCTTGCCTGCTACTTCTTTAAAATGACCATGTGTTTCTGTTCCCCCCAGCAGTGGCAACAAACCCACTTTTCCCACGGAAAGCTCTGACACTTGTGAAAAGATGAGCTTTGAGTGACCCCTGTTTCAGCAAGTACAAGATGGGAGGCTCTTTCTAGGGAGGTTCTTTCTAGGGCTCTCAGCTCAATTTTGCTGTTCTGTGCAGCTCTGTGTTTGAACTGGCTGTAGGCTGTCTAAACAGCATCCGAATTATTCAAACCATTTATTAGACATAGAGAGTTCAGTCACGTTTGCTCACCTTGTCCTTGGTGCATTCCATATGGGTGCTTGAGGCCTAGCTGTGCATCACTTAAATACCCATCCAAAGAGGAGAGCTGGGATCTTTCTGTGCAAACAAGAGCATTCACTCTCTCATTTCTGATATACTTCACATCATTTGCTGGTTGTAAAATGTTCACCACTTCAACTGGGGAGCAGAAACCTTGTCATGTGATGTAACTATTCACCCCCTGCGAGCAACAAACAATATGTAAATAAAGGCAGCTGTGTGTGCAGCTGCCATATGCTGAAGTTTACTGCTAGAAACTATGTGATGAGAGCTGTGACTAGCAGACACTTGTTACATCTGTACAATGAATATTTTTGACCAGCTTTTCTCAGCATATGCATAGTGTAAAATAATATTTTCTATGGAAAGTCTCTCCAGAAATCTCAAGTATGACTTAAAAACTCAAAGTCCTAACATGATGCTATCTTTTTTTCTAAGGAACGTATTCAATTGGTTTTCTGGGTAGGTTTAGTGTTCTGAAAATGTGAGCCAAATTCCATGAAAAGTTTGCAATGTTTTTTTGAACAAAGAAGACTGAACACAGTGAAACTTGTGGAAAAGGTTGCATAAATCTTAAGTCCTCCTGTATGAGCAACACTGTGGGATTAAAAATAAAAAGGCTGGGTTTATAAAGTTCCAGTCTATATCTACATGAAACAAAGGAATAAGAAGGTAAGTGAACTCCCCATGTGTTTGGAACAAAAGCTGAAAGTAATCCTTGGCTGCAGACCTTCCAAAAACTCGAGCATCTTTTCCATGAGTCTCATTGAGAACACCACCCTACATAAATCAATTATACTTTTGTGAGTCACATTGACAGAGCCAGGACTTGGCCCTCTGACCACAGAGTCGTGAAAGGTTATTACAAGTTTTTCCTGTTATTGCTGTATGGTAAATTTCCCTTACCTGCAAAACACACACAAAAAGGAGGCAAGGAAGGGAAAATATAATATTCTTTTTAATTACTTTTTACCAAAGCATGCTCTCTTTTTCTGCCACTTTTTCTCTGAATAGAATACACCATTTCTTCAGGTTCATTTTTGAGTATGTCTTGAAGTGGGCAGGAATCACCTCTTTTCCAAATGACTTTCTGCACTGTGGAACCTGTTCTCCTCTCCATATACAAAGTCAGGATACAGTAGCAAGTACAAGGAGGAGTTTGTCCTCTGTTCCCTGGCACCGTGCAAATATCTCTGATAACATTTGAAGATGATACCAGAATGATATCTTCAGCAGTAAATACATTTTCCTTTCAAAATAAATCGTTAAACATCTGTTCTTCTTCAGAGTTTTCATCATTTCAGTCACTCAGTCTGCATGACAGAATGAGTGATCGAAGTGAGCCTTCATAAAGGTGTTTGGGTTTGCAATAACCTTCTTGCAAATTGAAGTAACCAGGAGAAGTTGAGAAGAAGCTAAAATGGAACCAGATGTATCTCAGGAATTTCTTTGAACCTACACAAAATATTGTCTATGGCAAGTATCCAGTGTTTATTACAATCTTCTCTTCTTAGACCACAGGCCATGGTTCTCCTTTCACTAAATGAGAATAATTACCTTGAAATACGTGTAGCTGCCCTAGTGCAAAACCAGTGTAACTGGCAGAGGAATCATGCTCCATAGATTTATTTTCATTCCCTTATAATAAAATTGCTTGATCTTATTTTAATTCTGATTCTGTTTTCAAAGGTAGAAGAAAATGAAACAACATGTTTCCTCAGACACACAGCTACAGGCTTCTTAAACTGATCCTCACTTCAGCACAAGCTGCAGAAGCTTCGCACTCACTCAGCAGAGAATTCCCAAGGAGGCCTTGGGAACATTCAGTATCTGCCTCAAACAAATTAATCCCTCAGGAGATAAGTATCCAACATCTTAGAAGGAATGAAAACCTTTAGTAAGTGAATGCTTTTGTTTTCTATTACAGTCCTCATATGAGTTTACTTAACAGAGAGTTGCCAAGAGACCAATGACACTTTGCATTTTCTGCAGGTCCTTATGTACTTTCTGGAGTACACAGGAAACTGCTGTGAATTTATAGAACAGTTTGTTCTGGTGCATCCTAGTCACAGCTGTGTGTGTTCATGTCATGAGTAATTAGGCAGGCAGAAGAGGTGTGTATAACATCTTTACTCATTTTAACCAACAGCCTCTTTTCAAATTCCCTCCTGTTGTTTCCTCAAGAGGTGGCATGGAAATTTCTACTAGCACATTTAATTAAGTAAAGCAGAGATTAGTTAAGACCCCTCTAGCTCCATGAAATTAAAACACATTCCTCCTAGGGAAGAGACCATAATGAGTTTTTCTACACCTGGTCATGATGGCAATTCCTGAGTCCTAGAAAGCTCCTGAAAGTCTCTGATCTGTTGTGTGCAAAGGCAAAGAGTGCTGGACTGGTGTGAGATGTATGGTGAGGGTCAAACACTCAAATTGTGCCTCTTGATATAATTTTCCCAAGTACTGCCAGAGAAGAGTTTAACAGCACGGGTTTCAGGTGTATCTTATCTGGAGCCCTCAGTTTCCAAACTGAGTCTGTTGACCTAGAGCTGCTCAGGGGGTGTGGGCTGTAGCATTCTTCCCTTGGCAGATTTGAACCCGCTCACCCTTGCCAGTGGCAGTTCATCCACCCAGGATGTGCAGGTGGGAGCTACAGACCTCCAGAACTTGTAGCTGATTGAAGGACCAGGTCTCTGGAGCTCAGAAATCCCTGCTCACAATTCAGCATTTTTAGAGCACCTGCTAAAACAGAGGAAGGCAGTAGATCAAGCTGCTCTGTTTAATGGCACACTTTCAGCTTTAGCAGGGGAAGAGAAATGAAGGCAAAGAGGATACCTGAGATGTGGAAACCACTTCTTCAGCAGCCCAATGCTTGATGCTGATTTTTGGCTCAGAGACCAAAACCTTTGGTTTTTAGCTAGGAGCAAGGATAGGGTTAGTGCTTACTAAATACAAGTAAATACCCTTTTAGTATGGACACTCAAGAATGAGTGTTCTATAGAATATTAGTTTTTTTTTTTTTTTTCATTCTCTTACTTCTGTGCAGTCAATGAGAGATAAGCAATAGGTAATCTAAAGCAATCCAAATCCATAACCATTCCAATGAATGAGGTCTTTGTACCAGATAAAGATGGACTTCCCCTGGGTTTCCTGAGCTGCCTAACAACATCAGTGGGGAGGACCCTGCTGGCAGATGAAGGAACAACGTTGTTAAGAATAGATTTTAAGCTCTCTCCTTCACTCACTCAAGTTGTTATAATAACTGAAGTGTAAAGCAGTAGTTTTTTAGCATATTTGATTTTAACACAAAGAAAATAAATCTAGAAGTATCTAGCACACCTGGAGTGACAGGTACAGACAGGGAGAGCAACTGGTTTATGAGTCAGAAAAAAACTATAGAAAACCTTAGGTCATAAAATTCATTTATTATTACAACCCAAAACAACTTATCCTTTCTCACACAGACAACTAAACATAAATATGTATGTTCATATATAGAGATCCCACAAGGATTTCATCCAAGGATACCTTAATGCATACATTTTCCACTCTAAAGACATTATTAAAAAGGCCTGAAATAATTTATCTAAGTTTTATTACAGGTATAAACAAAAATTGAGTCTGTCTAAAAATCTCATTTTTAATTTCTACTGAGTTGTAGACATACTAAATCTTAAAGTCTGACCTCTCTCTGAAAAAAAAAAAAGTGATATTTTTTATATTCAGACACATGCTGAAATAGGAACAATAAGCACAGTCTTTTTCATAAATCTATTCCACCATGGCAAAAAGCCATTTTCTGAGAGTGGCACAATCATTGAATTATTTCTCAGCTACTATTGTCACTGATATTCTATTAAGTAATGCAAATTTGAAATATATAAATGAAAAAATTGTTATAAGCTATCTTAAAACCATTTAAAATGCTGTACACTTATTTGTGCAACTTCCACTGCATTTTCTGAACAAATAATAATAATGGAAAATATAGTTTTGCTAAAAGAGCTGAGTCCCAAAGGTACCCGGTGCTCTTCAAATAAAGAAGAATTCTGTATGTTGTTATTGTATATTGTCTACCTTGAGACACTGAGATCTTCTCCTGCCAGATTTAAAAAAAAAACTGTTATAGTCCTTAGTCTAAAAATACTGTTTCTCTCTCTTTTTGTTGCATGTCAGACTCCATCAACTCTCTCCCACAAGATATGTCTTACTACCACATCCCTGCATCCATGCTGCAGAAGAGCTTTCTCAAACCCTAAAACTCTGCAGAGAACACCTGAAATTTTGCTTGACTCTAACCTCAAGGTACAGGAGGTTACCTTTTATATTTCTGTTTTCCAGTGGTTTGTCTACAACCCCCTGGAGGTACTTTGGCTATTTCTAGGGAAGGCAGGAAATATAGCTAACAAAAATAAATCTGTACTCACTAGTCTTATATTTGCAGCTCCATTAGGATTTTTTTTCAGGGCCTATAAAAACACAAAATTTTGAAAACTTTTGCTCTAGGATCTTACAGTCTAGACATCAGGCACCTGGCAGTATATGGAAGAAAGACAAGTAACAAGGAAACTGGGGAAAAAAGGATGCAACAGATATTTACTGAAAGTGCTAGATGCTGACAGGGTAGAATTATTATTATTATTATTATTATTATTGTTGTTGTTGTTGTTGTTGTTGTTTTGCTTTTCTTATTGCTCTTGTTGTTGTTATTAATAACCTGAAAAGCAAACCATAACACTTGAGCAGAAAAGTATCAGTGCAGGGAAAACGTTCCATATGCCTGTGTATAAATAGATCTGGTAGGGAACATGACAATAGCTCTTCTGCTGCTGCTCTCTCTGAGCTGGGCTGAACCTGATAAAAACAACGGGTGATTATTTCTTGCTGCTTTCACTGGAGGTGAGAGGGAGCCATTGTAATGGCGCTGCCTATTAACCAGGATGTAAGTCAGTGAGGCAAACAGTAATTATGCAACAGGAAGAGCAGACTGGGTAGGTTTGACATGTCCTCAAATTGGTTGTCTCTGTTGGAAAGCAGTGGCAAGCTCTGCCTCTGCCCCCTAAATACTTACAGGAAAGAACAGACTGCTTAATCTCTGCACGTGCTTGTTGCCCTGTACTGTGGGTTAATCCCAGAATAATCAGTTTCTGTGAGTCATGTCCGTAGGAATCATACAGAACCACAGAATCACAGAAATTCTGTGCTGGAAGGGATCTGAAAGATCATCTAAATCCAGTTCCCCTGTCATGGGCAGGGATACCTTCCACTAGGCCAAGTTGCTCAAAGCCCCATTGGGACATTTACAGAGATGAAGCATCTGCAGCTTCTCTGGGAAATGCTCACAGTGAAGAATTTCTTTCTGAATCTAATCTAAACCTACCTCTGTTGGTTGGATCACTCCCTGTCCTACCACTATGTGACCTTGTAACATGTCCCTCTCCAGCTGTCCTGTAGGGCCCCTTTGGGCGCTGTAAGGTGCTCTAAGGTCTCCTCGGAGCCCTTCCTTCTCCAGGTTGAACAATCTCAATTCCCTCAGCCTGTCAGCATGGGAGAGGTGCTCCAGCTTTCTGACCATCTTCATGGCTCTTGTCTGAACTCCAAAAGGTCCACATCCTCTGATGTTGGGAGCATCCCACCTCCTTCCTCACCACACAGTATAAGAGGAGCTGAACCTGCTCTGTGGTGTCAGAACTAAAGTAACTCAAAAGATGCCAATTAGGTGATCACAGTAAAATAAAGAAGGCAACTGCACTTCACATTTAGTTTGGGTAGTGGGTGTTTTCTTTAGGAAACAAATTATGTCACAACAGAAACTGTTCTTTAGCTTTTTGTTTGTATTTTTCCTTCTCCTTTGTGTGTGTGTGTCTGTGTTTTGGGCATTCATTTCCTATATCCTAGGAGTCATTAACAAAGATATATATTTTCATTTTGTAGTAGTAGTCTGATTACACCATTCAAGGGAACATGAAATGGGCAGTGTTTGTATGATTTTGTGAAGACAAATATTTATCTTCCATGGGGGTGTTGTGGCTAAGCAGATCATACTTCATTACATAAGTCACATCTGAGAACACTGTCTTGATATATTGTCTGTGGCAGAATTGGACTGCCAGCTCTGAGCTATACTTTCTTACATGTCAAATTCTGAAGTACTAATACATCCAATTCTTTTTTATATATATGTCTAAGGATAATAAATTATTTGAATTATTAAAACTCTTCAACACATTTTCAATCTTCTTATTCTTAATTGCCAGAGTCTACCATTTAGATCTAATGGAAATGTTGTAGGAAGAATATTTTTTTTCTATTTTATTGAAGCATTTTATTGAATTTTATTTGTTGGTGTTTTTAAGGCAGATTTTTTTGGCAACAGAAATCTCCCTGGTGTCTATTGGTTATGGAGAAAAACCTTTCCCCTGCCCTCCTCCTCTAAGGCTGACTTCATAGAATCACAAGTTGATGTTCTGACACTTCTCTCAGAAATACTTTTTTCAGTGTTCTGCTCTTCACAGGAAAAAACAACACCAAATTGTGAAACATTGATGGGTGTAACAAAATGAAATTGGCCTTCTCCAGCCAGTTGTAATTTCCACAGCAAGAACACACACAACTTTCTTAGTCCTGTGTGAATTCATCTACCTGAGACTCCCCATGTAGCCATTACTCCATGAGCTGCCACACACAGGGCAACCTCAAGCAGCATCTGTAGTATTTACATTCAAATATTTTCTCAAAGGAAATTAGAACCTGTAGTCCACATTAGTTTCTTAATCAGAAATCCTGGACAAGCACCTTGTCTTATAATAAACTTAGTTTTGCCAGATTTTAAACCTTAGAAAATACCCTTTTTTATTTTTTGAAAAAAAAGGGAAAGAAAGTAAACAAATGGGAATTTGTGAATGCAGCAAATTTCCTCTTGATTGTGCCTTCTACCGAAAAAGAAAAAAAACAATTCAGGTGTCCTACCCAAAGTCTGGACAACCTGAGCCCAATGGTCTAAAATGCACTAGCAGACATCTAGAGCTTGGGATTTCTGCATGACATTGTGAAAACTATGGCTGGCCAGTGTTGTGGTTTTATCCTGGCAGTTAGCTTAGCACCATGGAGCCACTATCTCACTCTTCCCACCAACCAAAACAAAACAAACAAACTAACTAAAAAAAAAATTAAAACAAAAACAGTCAAAAAGCCTAACAATACAAAACCTAACTATATACGCAAGTGGTGCAAAAAAATCCAATAACTCACAACCAGCCAACAGATTCTCAGTCTGCCCCCAAGCAATGTCAATCCTGGCAAACTTCCTCCTCTGCCACTGCATTTATTACTGAGCACAACACAACATCATATGGAATATTCTCTTGATTAGTTGGGGTCAACGGTCCAGGCTGTGTTCTCTCCCAGATTGTTGCCCCGAATAAAGAGTAGAAAAGGCCTGGATTCTGTGTCAGCACTGCTCAGCAATAACTAAAACATCCATGTGTTACCAACTCTGCTGCCATCACACATCCAGAACACAGCACTACACAAGCTACTATAAGGAAAACCAACTTTATCACAGACAAAGCCAATATTATTATTATTACATGGGCAGAAACTAGTCAGCAAGAAGTCCCAAATCTTCTTGCCCACAGACACACACAGAGGATGAAATTTAATTTAGTGGTATATAAAAAGTCAGAAAGATTGAGCACCAAGGGTCATTCTCTGCCTGGACTCTTATAAGTCAGTTGCTGCA
>VXBC01000201.1:520308-548587 GCA_013399945.1 Ploceus nigricollis | reverse complement strand
GGAGGTAATTGAAAAAACAAAAAAAAAAGTGGTTCTGATGTGCAAATTGTAGATAAAGACTTGTGATGAGAAAGAGGGGAGTGCCTGATGAGGAAGACGGGAGAGTGTGTTGAGAGATAACAAGAACCAGTAATTTCTATTCAGCAAAGCCACCAAATCAGAAAGCAGCGCGATCTTATTGGAGGAGAGCCTTCAACAGCAACTAATCCTGTCATATTGAAAGAAAATTGTAAATGTTCTCTGCAGAAATTGCCTTCCCATTGCAGCTAATCGAGCCCACTTGGCGCTCACACACATCACACACCCCCGCACAGCCCTCCGGGCGGGCAGAGCGGACCCACAGCCGCTGCACCCGGCAAGGACATTCGCCCGAGATGCTCACCTAGGCACCCCGCTTCCCTCGCTCGCCACCAGCCCAGCGAGGGTGGCAGCTTACCCTCATTTCCCCACGAGCTCTGGGGAAGTGTAAATTATTACCGGCTCACTCACGAGTCCCGGCTTCACCTGGTTTTAATTACTCCAGTTTTGTCTAAACCTTTAAGCCAGGTTTGATAGCACTATTGCTCTCTATATATTTTTTTTTAAAGCTCAGCTTGGCTGAACTGAAGCAGCGACTCCCGAGAGTGTGTGTGTGTATATGTGTGTGCCTGTGGGTGTGGGAGGGCGAGAGGGAGCGAGAGACAAAAACTCCATCAGCCCGGACAATGCCACCTCTTGTTTAACGCTTCCAACCTGTTATTCGTTCCCCCCACTATCACGGTACCAAGTGATGTGTATTCCCCCAGCCCAACCCCCCTCGCTCCTGGTGGAAGATATGGAAGAGGAAGATAAAGCCGCTGGCTGCGGGCGCTGACGGCGCGCAGCCCGCATGCCTCTGCCGCCACAGCCGGGGCCGCTCCGCAGCCGCCGCTCCAGCGAGCCGCTTGCAGCGGGATGAGATGCAACTTCTGCTAATTGGATCACAGGTAGGAAAGCTTTGGCTTTTACTGACGTTTCCTCTCTCTTTCTCCCTCTCTCTTTTTCTTTTTTCTTTCCATCTTCTTTTTTTTTTTGTATTTTTTTTTCTCTTGGCTTTTCTTTCACGTCCTCTACCCTCCGCCCCTTCTTCGCCGCACCTAGGATTTCATCCGCTGTTGTCATAGGAAAGCTCCCGCCAAGGAAATAATGTCTAAGAAACGAGCTTTTGCTTCCTGGCAGAAGAAGCAGAACAGACCATAGGGAAACTTTTGCTGAATGGGTCACAGCTGAGCGGGCCACCGGTGAAAAGCAGCGAGAGGAGATTAGGCAAAGCGATTGTCCCCAGCACAGAGCCCTTCTCTGTCGAGTTTCAGTTGCGATATTAATCCTAGAACCGAGCTTATCATGGTATAGCGGGAGACACAGTAGCCTGGTTTAGAGAAACCTTCACATTTTTCAAGCGCTATACACAGGGGGTTTTATTACAAAAGCTACATTCCGACACAGGTTCATCTGCCGGGCTACCTTTCCCAAATCTCGCTGTGACATGTTTGTCGACGACTCCTGCAAAATGTCACCGGGAGCGGAGCCGTCCCCGGGGAGCGGAGCCTGCCCGCGGTGCGCGCTCGCTGTCGGGGGCAGGAAGGGACGGGGCGGGCGGGATCCCTGCCCTGCGGGACCAGGAAGGATGCGGGGTGCCGGGGAGGGGGCTGCCGCTCTGTCGGCGCGGTCCCTCGTCCCCGGAATCCCGGCAGTGCCCGGGAGCAGCACCCGCTGCCGCATCTCTCATGTCCTGCTCGGCGAGGGGAGCGCGGGCTCGGGGCGCCGCCGCAGGTGGGAAGGGTCTGGGCTTTCCCCGGCTCATTTCCGGCCCTGCTTCCCGCATCCTTGCCCCTGGCGCTCGCTCCCCGGAGCAGGAAGCAGGGTGCTGCGGGAGAGGATGCTCCAGGGCCGGGTCCGGCTCGTCCCTCTGCCCCGGTACGGCTGAGACCCCGGCAGGGCTGTGTCGGTCCCGGCCGTGCCTCCGGGCTCCCTTTCCTTTCGCCCGTGCCGCCACCGCGGGGTGCTTAGGGCCAGAAGGAGCCAGCTGATACTTTGAGAGGGAGCTCAGATCAAGCTGTGGGAGAAAAATACCTCCCAGAAACAGCTCTGGGGCATCGAGGTCCTGGTGCAGCCCCACAGTAAGGCTGTATCGGGGGCTCTGAAGGGAAAAAGTGCTTTCTGCTTCTTGTCGGGCAAAAGCCGATTCTGGCCATCCCTCCAACTAGGGCACTTCTCATGGCTTTGCGCCTTCCCACCAGCCTGCCCCGTGCCGGGCTTGGCGGCTGCCCCAGCACCAGGGTGATGGGGAAAGGCAAGCTGGGAGCTCCTCTGCTCGCCCCCTGCATGGCAGCCCAGCCGGAGGGCCCTAATGCCAGGTGGTCCTGGAGAATGGCTGTGCCAGCTGATAGCTCCAAGAGGAGGCTGTCAGGGCTTGTAACTCATCCCCGCCGGCCCACGGGTGAGTCCTTACCTCTTTGCTGGGTGAAGAACAAGGGACACTTCTTCCCACCCCTGTAAGATTGTTTATTCCTACTATTTTCATTTGCTAAAGTTCCTCCCAGGGCAAGGAAATGGCTTTATTTCCAGCTGGAAATTCTTGTTGCAAATCTAGCTAGAACGACATCTATTCCCATTTTTATGTATCAACCAGTGTGTTGGCACACACTGGCTTGTCCTTGTCCCTTAAAGAAGATATTCTCTTTGCAGAAGGAAAAAGGCAAGGACAAAAAAAAGGTCTAACCTCTGCTTGACAGCCTGTTCTTGCAGCTATTTGGGGGATAAAGCAAATCCACAAACTATAAAAAACGATAAGGAAGGTTAATACAGGAGAGCAGAAGTATGCAAGCTGTCTGCTTTTATGGTATTGCATCACTTGCAATCACAACCCCTGTCTGAATACACACCAGCTTTGATTGTGTGGTTTATGACACCAGCCGCTCTCGGTGATTCATCTATAAACCTCTCTAAGCTACACAGAATACACTTCCTCTTTCCCTTAGGATCTCTTGGAGTGTAAGTTTGGTTGAACTTCCCCTCTGCAGGAGCCTGGACTGTTTGCTTTTGCACCAGGAGAGTGAGAAGTGCAGTACTCTCAGTGGTTTGTTGAGCGTGTGCCCCACTGAGCTGCCCCCTCCATTCCTTCCCTCAGCACTCCGTGATTTCTGCATTGCAGTCCACTTGGGAACAAGGCACAGTATATGGGGGGGGGTGGTCTAGGATGTCCCCAACTTGTTTTGGATGGAGGACAAATTATAAAAAGGAGAGGTCATGCTTTTCTCCCATCCAAACCCAGGATTTTGAGTAGTATCCTCTACCCTAATGGCTGTAACTCTGCATCTGGGCAGAGCTCAATACCTGGACCATGCGTGATCAAGAATGTCCTGAGGAGATGGAAGGGACAGCAGTCTGGCTGTGCTCTGTCATCAATCAGGATGGAGACACTGAAAGGAGGAAACTGAGGCCATCAGTTAAAAACAATCTAAACAAAACTTTTTTTTTTTTTTTCCTCCTAGGTGTTCAGCCCAGTGCCCACTGCCACTTTGGTTGTCGCCTCTGGGCTGAATCCCTGTGTGTGTGATGGTTCTCAGCTACTCAAAATGCTTGGCTCTTTCAGCCCGTTTGGCGTCTCATTCAAAAGTCTTTTGAGGACACCTACTATGAAATCCCTCACTGTTGTTAATGTAATCCCCGGAGGTTGCTCTGTCCCACTTCACTCCTTTAACCCACTCACCCGTTCACCCAGCTTTCTCTTCTCCACTAATATCATGACCTACATGCAAAAGACGTATTTTCTGGTCCTGTTTCCATAGCAATGCAGCATGGGGAACTCAGACAAGCCAGTAATAATGAAGCCAATTCCCTTTCTGTGAAATCAAGACCTCTTTGAAAGTTGAGTTCAGTTTAAGGCAAAGTAGGAAGCCGCGGAGATTTTAATTTCCATCCCGGAGCCCAGATCTCCGCGCCCTCTAGTGCCAGAGGCAGGCGAGGAAGAGCATCCCCGGGACCAAGGAGTGTGAGGCTCCATAGCCAACTACAGCAGAGAGAGACAAGCAAGTGGTATGAGAAAAGGACATTCTTCCCAGTGTCTCTTGCCAGTCAGATCTTCCCCCTTCTAAATCCCAAGCTGAAAAAAAGGGCAGCTAGTGTTCAGCTGATTCAACTGATCCTGGTTTGGTCACTTGGAGATTATGGCTTGGGAGGGTTAGACTGTGGAATAAAAAGTGGGAAGAAATTGAAGCTGGGAAGCTCAGACTATGTCTGACCATTTTTTCAGAAATTTTGGATCTCTCTGGCTTTGAGCTTCGCAGCTTGAAGCAACTCTCAGCTAATTCTGAGAGATTTGGAGGCACAGAAGAGGATTACTCACTTGTGAAACTGCTGCCCTGACCTTCTACTGGCTGTTTAGGTGGGTGGATGGGATAGGCAACAGTAATCAGGCTAAGGAAAGCTGAAGGGGTTTAGATGCATCTCATATGAATGACAGGGATAACTTTTCCACAAATGCTTGTAGCCTTAAATCTTAAAAAGATTAAATTGTATGCTGGTATTTAATGTATGGTAGCATTAAAGTGTGTGGTAGCATTTCAAGCCCTGTTAAACCCATCTTAGAGATTCCCATCTCTGAGGACCAGGCTGCAGAAAGAACCAAGCACTGAGCACACCTGTAGCTAAACCAGACTCCACACACACCACCTACCCATCTTTTCCAGTTTCTATATTTTGGCAAAGGTAGCTTTCAGTTTTGCCAGGATCTCCACAGCTTTTCCTGTGTCAGAGCTGCCCAAAAAATACAGTTCCCTATCTGCTTGTCCACATCCACCAGCTGAATGCCAAACATCTGTGCCTAGCAGATTGCATTCCCTAGCTCTCCATATTAAATCGAGGAGGGATCCCTTGCTGACTTATCCCACCACCTTCCTACACTTCCCTGATTGAAGTGGGCAGAATTAAAAGTTGAGACCACTCCTGAAGTTGCATTAAAGGGCTGTCTCCTTTTCCCATACACCCTGAGCTTGCTGTTATGTAAAAATGTTTTAGGCTGTGGACCTGCCTGTTGTTTTGGACTGCCTGTCCTACCTTATAGTCTATGTTGTTACCTATGTCTAACACCATCTATTCCCCATAGAGAGGGTTATATATCAGCAGGTCTTCCAAAGAATGTCTCTCATATATCACAATTTGAAGTCCCAAGAGGATAGGATAGGGTGAAGTGAGTTTCATCTCATTTCCATCAAGCACTTCCTAGAGAATGTTTGCTAATGCCACTAAGATGTGCAGTGGGATTTCAGTAGTCCATGTGCTTCATGTATTCCTTTTTAAGGATATGATGCAGACTAAATGAAACCACATTTAGGGCCAGCTGCTTTGCTCAGAGTCTTCTGCATGTTTTCTGTTTGACAAGATGATTCTTTGATTCCCATCATTCCAGTATTTCTTGAGACTCCATGGGCTAGATTTTGATCTTAATTACATTCTTTCAAATCAGGGGTGCCTCCAGTGATTTTAATTGAGTCTGGTTTATTCTGGTGCAATTGAGCTCAGAATTTGACTTTCACAGAAACATAGCAAGTATTGTAATTAGAATATGCCAGTGTTTTGACAACTGTTCATGGAACAGCTCTGTTTCATCAGACTCTGCTGAAAAGGAAATGCAATGTGATAATGGGCACGGGGCACCTCTTGCAGTGATGGCAATAAAGATCTCTGTGAGAAGCCACAACATAAATAGGCGAGAAATTCTGTAAATCAGCATTTCCCAGGGTTTCCCTCAATCTCTTAGAAAAGCTCTGAGTAAACTGTGGGCATGTGTGGATTTTCTTAGTTTTTGGTTGCTTGTGTGTTACAGTTTGGTGTTTGGTTTTGTTTGGGGTTTTTTGGCTTTTTTTGAGAGAGGTGTAATGAGACAAAAATATCTCCATAGGTCTTTCTTCTGAATCATTGTCAAAATTAGTGTTGGAAACCAAGGTGATATAAAATAAACCTAGTAATTTAAAAGAATTTTCTTGCTTAGTGATTTCTCTGGCTCAGGATTTTCAGGTAGCCTGAATATATAAAGATCTCTTTATTTCTGTGCAGATAGAATGATCTTCAAACATGAAGATTAGATCCTTCATCCCACCTTGCGAGAAACAAAAATTACCAAAAACTATACATGGGGGAAAATTAGGTTTTTGATATAGACCATAGCATTTTCATAGATTCTTGAGAAATTTTCTCTCAGCTTTGCAATGAATTACTGATGTCTATTTTAAACTCATCTATCTCATGCTCAGTCAACGAGAAAACAGAGCAGTCATATATTGAAAATTATTCATAACTTTGTTCATGAGTAATGGCAACAAGCTTATTCCGCTATTATTTCTGAAATCCTTTAAAGCAAGCCAGTGACCAATGATTTATTCATGAAAATGTTCACACATTTCAAAAGTTTCATGAATGTTAGCATGAATAATTAAGAGAATTTGTGTTATTTGTTCTCATTGCTCATTATTTTCCTATTCAAAAAGGCATCAGTCATCCACTTACAGAGCATTAGAACATAATGATTACAGCATTGGATCAGACAGGTGTTTTGTCTCATCCTGTAGAGTGTTTTGATCAATGTTTGTTACCAAAAAGGCAGGTGTAGTGAATGCTGCCCTAGATATCTGCACTGCCCTCAGGTAAAAGGGTTTTATACCCATCAGCTTGGGTTTGCTCACTAACCAGAGGTCTTTGCCGAATGACAAAAAGATCTACTCACCTCCTTCCCCAAATGGAAACCTCTAGAGATTTTGGACAAGCTGCAGATGTACTCACTGGCCAGATAAGCAACTAATCCGGGTTTGCCTCCCAGTGAGTTCAGTACCTTAGTGATAGCGTGTAGCAGGGAATGCAGTAGATTAATTAAATATTTTCTTTAGAAAATCATGTTCCAGACAACCTTCGATCTATTTAAATTAGCTGTCTTTCTGTTATTGATACCTCTCTGTTATATGAAACGAGAAGACCAACTGGAACAGCCAGGTCATCGTATAAGTGCCACTCATTTACTGCCCCATGAGAGAAGAAAAGAACAATAAAATAATTTCCATTTTAACACCTCTTACTCTTCCCATGCTAATGAAAGTTTTGGTTTGTCCGTTTGGTTTGGGCTTTTTTTTTTCTGACCGCTGCAGCAATAGAGCAGAATAGGGTTGTTCACTGTAATGCCATAATGAGTGGCCACAGCTGGCTCAGAACCCAGAAAGGCTTCCAAATATTTCACTCCACCTGTGATTGTTCTGCCTCAGCCAATGTTAATTTCTACTTGCTACCCAAATGTTAGGTTCTCCCAACTTAATTAACGTACTACGAAATACTTCAATCCTTATTCTCTTTTTCTAAGAGCGATAATTTCAGTAAAGAAGTTCTAAGTTCTTGGCCAATCCAACTGTTAATCTTTTACTGCGAAAATGGATCATTCATGTGTAGCTTCTGTTTCTCTTTCTTAACCAGCTTCCAGCTTGTAATAATTTAAATTTGTCAAAGAATTTAATACAATATAAATACCTATATATGTAGACTTGTCAGGTTGTTTTTCTTGGTCTTTTATCTTGATGCTTCAAAGAATATATATCAGACAACATTTATTTTTAGAAAAGCTATGAATCTTTTTTATCCTCTCCTATATGTAAATCTGGTTTTTGTTAGTTTCATACAATTAAGGTGGAAGTGGAGCGAGGCTTTTCAGTATATAATACCTAAGATTAATCCTGTGCCCGTCCTAAAGATAGGTATGCTTGTTGCTACCCTCCTGTCCTTCTGCAGCGTATCTGACTTCAGTGACAACTTGCATAGTTTTGCTATCAGCACAGCCACTTCAATTTCAAATACTTTCCAAACCCTTGCATATATAGCCATGAGGTCCTTTTGATATGCTGCTGTTTAGTTTATCAATTTGTTCCAATGTTTCCCCTTTCAGAGTTTCACATTCTGACAGCTCATGTGCTTTCTTGTCTTGAAAAAAATTAGGTCTAACATGGATATTGGCGCTGCAACTTTTACAGAGATTTAACAAAAAAAAAATTCAGAACCTCTGCAATTAATTATTTAATTAATTATTAATTTTTCACATTAATTATTCCAAATAATCCCCTGATGCACAGCAGATCCCACTGGTTCCCTCCTAAAGTGGCTGAATTTAAGACCTTTGAGAAATGTCCTGCAGTTCCCCTCTCTGCACACACCCCACCAGCTCTTGTCAGTTCGTGCATCCTCGGTCCTCTTCACTTACAACTGACATTTTGTTTGTGCTTTATTTTAACTCCCTCCCTTAGCCATGGGCTTCACCAGAGATGAAGTGTCATTTCCACAAACCTGGTTCCTTGGCTCAGACAACTTTTTGGGCCTTAACATTTCACAACTTTTTTGCTATCTTGTCTTCCAGTTTGCTTTCCGCATGACCTCACTAAATCAGAAACTGTCTGTTGTTTTGAATCCATGAATTTTACTTTCTCTTTCATTTTTTGATTTTTTTGTTTTTATTTTTAATTTATCTTATTTCTGCCTTCAGTACTTTTTAAGCACTTCACTAATTATAATCAGTTTGTCTTGTGCTCTTAATGCAGTAATAAGTTTATTATTTTTCAGTGTTTTGACTGTATCATGTCTTCAGCTATTTAGTTAAGAGCACCTACTCTTGTGTTCTTCACTTATTCTAGAAATCACTTAGGAATTGATGGGGGTTTTTAGTCTGTTTGTGCCAGATGACTTTTCAACACACAGGTGGGTAAACTCACCGATGGTCACCGTTTTATTACACTTTCATACCTCTTTGATCTCTCTCCATAAGAACCCTTTGAATACCCCAGACATTTCCTGGAATAAGGCTGCTAGTGCTCTGTGCAAGCATCACGGTTGAAGTAGAGAGGATGTTTTTTCACTTAGCACACTGGACTGAGACCAAGTTGATCACAGATAAGCTCCTGACCATGCCACCCACCTGCTGCATGATTTTTGACACATTCCTACGGCCTGACACAAAGCCTGCTGAGGTCAGAGACCAACTCTTTTTGCCTTGGGTAGGCTTTGGCTTGGCATCCTGAGGCAGGGACCATAATTCTTCCTGGTCCCATGACAGTGTTGTAGGGATTTGCTTCCCTCAGACTGTCAGATAGTGAAGTTCAGCTGTGGTGCTGCCAAATGGAAAAAAAAGGAACAGACAGACTCCATACACAGGGTTTTTCTTTGCACTGGAGTGTTGGAAAATTGAGCCCTTAGGAGATGCTTACTGGGAAAGTTTCTGTTCAGGAAAGGAGGATAAGCTAAAATATTCAGTATCCCTCAAACAAGAAGGTACTGAAGCTGCAACTGCTCCAGATCTTGGTGAGAAGAGAGATGTTTTCTCTGCTGTTGCTTTTCCATGCTCAAACTGATCCCCTGATCCATTACTGGCCTCTTTCACCCACCCTAATTTCACTTTTCTAGCAGTGTATATTCAGCTGATGAAAGCTGTCAGAGCACAAGTGACATGAAAGGAGAGGCCATCACCAAAGAAAGTGCTATATTTAACCTGGCAATGCCATGCCTTCTCAGTGTGACCTTGAGCCCTAGCACTGAGAATTTAAACAGAGAATCTTGGTAGTGAAATTTCTTCCTTTAGCCAAACATAAAGGCTCTTAAATATGAGGAAAAGAAGGAAGGTGAAATAAGTTACCCTTCTGCTTTTGACATTTGTGATAGCCAGCACACTTAACTGCCACTAGAAGGAAAGAATACATGAAGGGCTCACTGTTAAATTCTCATTAAAAATGTCTGTTTGATTTCTGCTAGTCATTTTCACAATCTGATCCACTGAGAGTAAACGTAGGGATTTTTACGGAAAGGTTTTGACATCAGAAGCAGTTTCCTGATGCTTTTTTTCCAAGAAATATCCTACTGTTATTAATTATTTTGCTATGTGCTTCAGTAAAGGGGGAAAAATCCCAAAAGTACACAATTGGAAAAAAAGTAAGGAAAGAAAAAAGAAAGAAGATGAACAAAAGCATTTGTTATGTTTTGTCTGAAGAAAGCCTGTAACTCTCTCTCTCCCTTTCTTTAGCAAAGAGTGAGATTGTTTATCTCCTACTTTGAAGCACAGGGAAATGCAAAATATCAGGTTTAAAAAAGCCCAGGTAAGTCAAGGACTGCCATCCTTTCTGAATGACAGATTTGACAATTAATATTCCACATTATTGTCTTTAATTCTTCTTAAAAATCAAAGTAGGGTATGGAAATGACGCATAGCTAAAAAGATGAGGAGTCATGTACTTTCAGAAAGTAGTGACAAAGGCTGAGTTCCTGGTTTCACCACAGGTTGCTGACATGGCCTTGGACAAACTCAGTAGTCCCCTGTACCTCAGCTTCTAACGTGGAAATAGTATAAAATAACATTTTCATTCTCACAAGCTTTGTCTGCTCTTCCTGTTTAGATTTTAAAGTGTTTGGCAGCATTTCTGGAACAGTCAGCACTAAACTTACCCTTAAACATACCTAAATTTGGGCATCCATAGAAATAAATGAATGATATATTATCTTTCAAATATTCAGTTGCTTTTTATTCCATGTGCAAATTATCTAATAATATGGGCCTTTGGAGAGTAAGAGCCTTTCCACTGACCCCTGGTGTGGCTGGCACAGGCAGATACACATGGGATGGTATCCCAATTTATGCTGGGGTGGTGGTACCACTGTGTGCCTGTTCCCTTTGCTGCCACGCACTTCTGAGAGAGAAAAGTGGGAACTCTGGCTTAGGGAGAGTTGCTTTTGCACCCAGAGTCATCAGGTGAGCCCTCTTCTTTGGACAATGCTCAGCCTGCTTTACTTTTTCTGCTCACCAGAAATATTTTGTCTTTCTTGTCTAGGTTCTTACTAAATTAAAACTACTACAAGACACTTTGGAAAGTTGCCCTGAGGGAAAGGCAGGTGCAAAGCTGCAGAGAGAAAGCACTTAGTCCCACAAATCAGTGACAGCAGTATTTACCCAGTTTGGGGATATAGTGGCAGCCTAGAAATCAAATGTGCAGCTCTTCAGGGAGAGTCATTGGATCTGGCTGCTGTGGACAAAAGGTGCAGTTTCTAAAGCCTGTCTGAATCACCTTTTCCTGGGGCACAGGCAGGCTGGTCATTCTCTCTCGGGGGGGATCTTCTGGCCATCAGCATGTTCTGTGATGCTATGACTTGAGTGACAATGAGCCCCTTGCCCTCTCTACACCTTTCTTTTCTCCACTGTTTAAGAGTGGGAGCATCAGGTTGAGTCAGCTGGGAGGCTCCGAGACTTCTGATTGCACATCTTAGTGGGTGAAAAGTTCTCAATTGAACATTTATTCCAGTTTGAGTAGATGGAACAAACAAAAGTCTTCAGCCCTTTCCTTCAAGGCATGAGAAAGCTGTGGTTAAACCTATTTCCTAGCCCTCTGGCAGTGGTGTTAATGCAATACAACAAAAAGAACAAGATAAAAAGCCCAGGAGAGCTCTCACTTTTTAAAAATTTTTCATTAATAATTTATTTATTTCACAAGAATAGCTCCAGATCAACATTTTATTCATTGCACATTATTGCTTCTTAAACAAAGGAACAAAATTAAAAGCACAACAGCAGCAAGGAGTAAATTTTTTGCAGCTGAACACATAGCCAGAGAAGAGATGATAACTAAATAAAGAGGAATCATTTGCTTATTTTGAAGTTCTTTTAAGACCTCTTTGTTAGGGATCACAGCAACATATTTTTGTTGTGCTGACAAACACCCTCATCTCTTCAACCTCCTGTGCTCTGCCATGAAGCCAGTTCCTGCACTGCAGTGTTAAGGAGTAATTATCACTCTTTCCTGTGTAATGGTTAGTTATTGTACAGGCCACCTAGAAGCCCTCTGTGGTCGTCATGCCAACTCTCCCCCTAGTCTTCTTTAACCCCCTCTTCTTTGCTGTGGTGGTCAGCCACAGGTGGGGTTTGGGAGGATTCAGGCTGTGCACAGCCCACCCTGGTTTCACAGCATCCTGCACACTGACAGGGCACCCAGGATCAGAGTGAGTACAGACACAGGGATTTGAAAGGCTGAGTTCCCTGCCATGATGTGAGAGGATTAGTGTGTGTGCTGAGTGCCAGACCTCTTGCTGCTCTGCAGTGAGCCACTCTGGGTGCTTAAAGTGCAGCCTCAGAAGGAGCCTAATCCAGGCCCTGTCAGCTGGCAGCACGTTTTCTCTGACACCAGGGCTTGACAAGCTGGGGCTGGGTGGGTGTTTATGAGGCAGCCATGAAAGCAAGAGGAGAGGTGCTAAAAGAAGACAGCACCTCAGAGTGCTCAGATGCACTTCTTTGCTCTGGTAGGAGCCAAGGTGTGTTTGCAGCTACCCCTCAGTGCTGCTACGATATCAGCCCTTTTTAGTGGTGGAATCCATTAACTAGGAAGTGAGAACATCACTCTCTTTGCTTTAAAGTGGTGGTTATGTCCCACCAGGGAAAAGGAGGAGGACTGTGTGTGGTCTGATCTCCCATCATTCCCTAAACTCTGAATTGAATTGCACAGTGAGGAAAATGAGAGCTGATCTTTGCTTAGATAAGCATTCTCAAGTAAACTAACAAAACAATGACATAGCTCTTTGTGTTCCTATAGGAAATTGTGTAAAGTCATCCCAGCCAGGGTGCAGTCCTGCAGGCTGAATGGTGCAGGAGCAGAACCAGCTCCCTCAGCTCAGGAATACCTGGGATTTGGTGCAGTAACTATTTTTTTTTCTCTCACTGCTTGTTGAAATGACTACCTAGAGTTCCTCATGGGCAAAAGAAAAAAATTTGGAAAAAAACCCTCCATAGTCTCCGCAACAGAGCACACACAGTTGCTCTTATCACTATTTATACATAGATGACTGTGCTATCTTCCACACAGTGAGGAATTAAAGGATTAATTGGGGAAATAATCTGAAAATCAAATACTTCTTTCCTTGATGTTTTTTAAAAGGATAGATTTTGCCAAAGCTCTCCCACGTTTATTTTCAATAATCTATTATTACTCTAATTAAACATCTAACTGAAGAGAGCAACATTTCTACAAAAACAAGTTAAAGATTTATTATTATATGGAAAGCAGTGCTCTGTTTTGGATTGGGAGAAGAGAGAGGAAACCTTCTCTCTTTGGTCTACCTCCAGCAGATTGAAAACACAGAACTCTTCTGTTCAGTTTCCTTTTTACTCCTCCACCCTCCATACTCCTCTTCCTTCCAATATGCACTTCTCATCACTCTTTTCAAAGACACAGCCTTGTCAGTCACAAAATGACTTTGTCTGCTGTTTGAATCAATGAGTTATGATCACCTATCCAGCCCCATTCACACACAGAGCTACTGATTTTCTTGGTTTTGCACATTCCCTGCAGGAGCACGTCGCTGTTTTGAGCAGTTTGCTGTCTGTCCCTTCTGTGGGGTTGTCTGGCTGTTGTCTCTGCCCTCTCAGCCTAAGGAAGAGAGGGCAGGACACAAACAGTTGTTAGGCTTGTGAGAAAAATTGTGTCTTCCCAATAGCCTCAAAGAGGGCTGTGTGAAGATGGGCTTTTCTGAGCACAGGCATTCCCTCAGTCCTGGGTCTCATCAGTCAGCTGATGCTTTCTTTTGCTTTCAGATCACTGAAAATAAAATGACCTATGCCGAACGATCTGTTAATTGTCATTAATTTGTCCACTGGATATTTCCCCCCTATATTTTAAATTGTACATCTGCAAGTGTGCTGGCTAAGCTTCACAGTCTGATTAATAGTTTCAATTATTATGTCAAGGCCAAGAGATTCTTTAAAGCTTTTCACATTCAGTATTGAGAACTTGGTACTTTTTGTGTGTGACTGTTAACACATGTGAACCAGCTTCCCACCTCTAAATTAATGGCCTGGTGTCTGTAGGCAGAGGCTGAAGGTGCTCTAGACAGGCTGGACAGCAGCTGTTCCCTTTTGCTCTAGGAAGGGCTCCAGAGCAGCACAGCTGAAGGGAGAGATCTCAAACCAGAAATATCTTGGAGAAAAGACAAAACCAAAGGCATGGGCTGTTCAGCAGGGGTTGTATTTATTGTTCCTTTCCTCACATCCGATAATTATTGCAAATCACTGGTGGCTGACTCCATACCTCAGCCTGTTCTTGATCTTGCAGGAGGATATTTTGGTTCAATACCTGTGAACGTAACACTGATCTGTTATGGTTTAACATTATTTTGCATCATCCACTTGTCTTTTCAAAGACAAGGGCCTTTAAAGAGATACTAAACTGCAGGTCTACACTGTGGGTAGCAGTAGAGACTCCCTTTGGGCACGTTTTCCTTGAGTACACCAGGACTGCTTCCACACAAGACAGAAACTCTGCTGCATCTCCTCCATCCTGGAAGTGGCACAAAGTTCAGTCCACTCCAAGAGTGCAAACCTGGTTGGCCATGTGTGTCCTAAGGAAAATGTGTGATCTTAAAACAGACTTGGCTTCCCTGGGGAGTTAATTTTTGTCTCATGGTCTCCTTCACTTCAGCATTGGCTGCTCCATCATCCCCTTTCTTGAAAACTTTGCAAAAACTTGCACAGCAAGCAAAGGGATTCCTGTCTTATGACATTTCTGCTGCTTTAGCACTGCCTTTTTTTATACTACCTGCTGTCTCTTCAGCTCACTTTAGGATTGAGACAACTGCTCTTTTATTCGCTTTGGGTAGTATTTCACCACTGAACAAACACCCCAGAAACGTTTGTCACATCAGCTGCTCCATACTGTGAGTGATAGTCCCTGAATCTGGCACAAAATACTAAAGGAATGAAATAGTATCTAGTCTGAGCAAAGACTGCAAAATCTTTCATTAGCTTTTCTCCCACATTTGTTAGCATCTCCTCTTTGACACGTAAAACCTGTTCACACATGCTGAAAATACAGGGCAGCACATTTGAAAGTGTTTGCAAAGTATATTTTACTGAGTGACTTTCTTACTGTTAGGCAGCAGAATATAGACAGTTGCTGAACTAAGAAATGTAATGCATTTTTAAGAAGTATTGGTCAATCATGTGGAAATAGACATCACTCTCAAGTATGATTAAAATTACTAGTGGTATCAGACCTTATGTTCCTGATTTTACATTGATTACTGAGGTCAGAGAGGCATCCTTCCACTCAATAAAAGGCTGTTGATTATTAAAGAAAGTGATTTTCAAAGAATTAAATATAAATAACTGCTATATAACTTTATTATAGTATTACTTGTTTATTACATAATTTATTATAATTACTCTCTCTATATATATAAATAATTATTATAAGTCAACTTGTGAGTGCTGTAGTCTTGAATAGGGGCATCAGTGATGTCTGTCTACTTGGAGGTTCTTATGTTTCAAAAATGTCTCAGAGCCATAAAAAAATGACCAAAAAGAGCATGGGAGACTCACAAGGCCCCAGGGACCTGTAAATAGACAGATAAGTGTGATAACTGGCAGGCTTAGATAAATTCTATTTGAGATGTCACTTCTAAAGAGTCTGTTCTTCATTTGTTGCACTTTGTTAGCAAAGCAGAGCTTCTAGAAATCTATTTCAATGCATCAGAGTAAACAAAGGCAGCAGGAAGAATAAATGTGTTCTGTCTAGTCTCATGCTGATGCCAAGGGGCCAGAACCCAGATGTCCTGACCCTGAGTTCAGCACCATGCTCTTATTATTGGACTATAATTTTACATGGAGCTTTCTTTCTTTTTCTTTTCTTTTTTTTTTCCCCAGGGTGTTGTGGGGGTGGTGGTACATTGTATTTGTTCACATCAGCCAAGACTGAAGCAAAAATATTATGTATAATTACAGAGCAAGGCAGGCTCATACGTCACCCATCAGCATTGTCTAATCGCTGGTATTATTCTCTCTTCTTACTCACCCTCATGTCACTGCTGCCTCTCTTTCCACCTCGAAGGCTTTACTCCTCCTTCCTCTGACAGGATGTACAATAGCCAGAGCAGTATAAATCAAAGCCTAGAATCAGGAGAATTAGAACAGATTGGAAGTGCCAGTTCCTCAAGAAGGAAAAGAACGAAACAAGACGGCGGGAGATCAGAAGAGTGATTGCAGCTTCATTACAAGGGCCGCTCTACCATCACTACAGGTTATTGCCTGTCACAAACTGTTTTTATTTTCCAGCTCCTGACTGGTGAAGATCTTGATCTGAAATAAATACCAGCCATCCACTTATTTTATAAATCTCCTTGCCATGATCACATTTAATATTTACTTGCCATCATTTTTTTCAAGTAAAATCTGATTTTATACTTTTGGTATCTTTATTGTAAAGCAGCAGCAGAGAGGTTGAGAATTACAGAGGAGCTCTTACAGGTCCGTGCTGCAGTGGGACTGGGAGGGAATGAACTCAGGCAGATCAAAGGGCAGGATAAACTGTGATGGGTCTTGCATGCAGTGCATTCAACATAAACTGCTTCCTTAATCAGATCTGGACATTAATCATACAAGTGGTCAAAATACTGCAATACTGAATTTTTAAAGCTTTCTTTCATTAATTTACATACTAGCGAAAAGAAAAAAAAAAAAAAAAACAAGGAACCATCAAAAAAAAATATTATTCCCAGCAATTCTGTAAGACCAGGTTGAAACCTAAGGGTTTCAACAGCATGTCATTGGGACTTTCAGATTTCAAGAGGGCAGTAAAAAAATGCCTGCAGCAGAAAGAGGTAAAGACGGTTTCTGCCTGAATGCTGGATCTTTTTTTGCTAAGTGTTTTTGTTGAGAGCAGATCTCCATACTGACTTTTACTTGGGGGGGGGAAAAAGTCATCTCTTTAGGATAAAGAAATTCTTTTGATTTTAAGATTTATGTGTAAAACAATAACTGACCTTTTTGTTAGCAACATCTATAATTGTTAAACCTCTTATTTACACAGCGAGCACAGTATGCCCAGCTTTGTTTTATAGAAGTTGTGTTTGGAGGTAGCTTGGGCAATGTTTGCAGCGTTGCTCAAAAACTCGTGGGCTGACTTATCCTCCCCATGCTCTGCAAACAGCCAAGTGCTTGGGGTTATACTTTCTGAGTGGCTGCCATCTCTAAAGCAGCCTCTGTGTTTTAAGTTTGAGGTTGAGTGGGTGTTCTTCTCCTGCTGACACTTTGGACACTGTCACTCTCACAAGTGGTCTCTCGGAAGAAGTTAGGAGATTTGGATGAGTAACAGGCATTTGTTTGAGCCAGAACTGCAGGATTTGAATCCTGAGGTGGGAATGAGGAGCTCTCATTGACTGTCTCCAAACAATGAGGGAGAGATCCAGCTCTGATTTCCCACCTGTGTGCTGTAAATCTGCAGAGGAAGGCTGCTAGTGGCATGGCACAGGGACTGTTATTTCTGAAACATGCAGGATGTATGTGCCCCTATGTACAGGGTGCCTGTACAAGCATGACAAAATCTGCTGCTATTCAGGATGGACTCACTGTAAGAGCTGGCAGTGAGCAGTCTGGGTAGGTTTGTAGTTATGCACTGGCACTGCACCTTACTTACTGCTGAAGTTTTGTGCCCCAGTCCCATTAGGTTTTTGATGCACAGCCAGTGGAAGACAAAATATTCACTCCATATTTCACAATAAGGTGTTTGAGACCAAAATGATCAGATTTTGGTACTTTAATGAAGTGTCACACTGCTGGTTAACATGTCATTGACTGGATAATTGTCCTGAACAGATCAGGCTAAGTTGAAGTCTCATTGCAATAACAGCAACAAAAAAAATCATCAGGTTTGCTTCATGAACCTGCTTCTCACCTGAGATGTATTTTCGGTGTCTACATGGAATTGAGGAGTAAGATTTCAGCTATGCTTGTCTCTATTGAAAGTCCAGATTTAGAATGAAGTATTACCATTTTAGTGGGGTGGTTTTTTTACCCTTTCTCTTAACATTCCTTAATTAATTTTTAAGACTCTGAGCTGACACCATATTTGCAAGGAGCTTTCCATTTCTGACTTTTTTTAAACAGTCTTACTCTTTCATTTTCAGTCTTTATAGTATTTCTTTATGTATTAAACTTCCTTATTAGTATTTATATCATAGAATTACTGCTGTCTCTAATGAAAAACAGTATTTTAGAGCAGAAAGGGTTTATTTTTTTTCAGATGCAGTAATTTCCTATGTTTAAGACCAAGAAAAGACCTATTAGGAAAGGAAGACAAAAAAAGAGAACAGCTCCAACTTTCAGTTTCTGCCATTTATTTGCATTAAAAAGCAATGACTGCCAAAAATTACAGAAGCTCAAGAAAGTTATTGCTTTAATAAATTTATTAAAGAATTTTCCTCAGTAAAATATTTGATTTTCTATTAGCTAAAAATTCTAGTAGAAAACATCTGCCTAGATTAAAAAGAAACAAAACAACAAAAACTACTAATTGCTTCATTAGAAATGCAAAAAAAAAAAAAAAAAGCAGATCCATATTCTCAGGTTTCAACAGCTTGTTGAAACTCTTTGCCTTTAATTGCTTTCATTTTAAAACAGTTTTAAAAACCTTGCTGAACTTTTTTGCTTAATATTGTTTTGTGGGATCAAAGTACCAGCTCAGCAGTGTGCAAGGTGTATGTGAAGAAACCAAATACAATGACAAATCTAATTAGTGGAGAAAAGGAGAATGAGGAGATATAAGCCATAGGAGATAATGGTAATTTTATAAAACTATACTTTTTACTACAATGATATAGCCCACTACATGATAAGTTTGTGACGTAAAAATTTGTTATTTTTCTACAGGAGAGTAGAATATGTATTTGGTTGGGTTGGATCCATTTAAATTTGGAATGTTTTTTTTTGTTGGTTTGTTTGTTTTTCTTTTTCTTTTTTTGTGACTGGCCACTAGGAGAATTTCTTAGAACAGACTTTGTTTGCTACTTTGAACAGAAATACTTTTTTTGTGCCTGCTGTGGGCTCTTCATGTGTTTGGGCAAAGTAGGCAGGTATGAGTTTGAAAGCAATACTTGTTCCATATTTTCCTGTCAAATGTCCTGCAGGATGATTGCCTTTCTGCCAATATCACCATAAACCATCAGTGCTTGTTTGGGATGAAATGTGATCACAGTTGTTTGTGACTGCCTGACTGTGGCAGGGCTTTGATTACCAGGCAAATTCTTCAAATTGTCACCTGGTTCAGTTTCTTTTACCACATGAAGACTTGGAGGAGCATGGGCAATTCATGACAGGACAGACCACAGCACTGGAGAGAATAACACTGAGGCAACATTTTTTGGTTAGATATATAAAAAAATTCTACCTCAGTAAAATTATCTAGCTTACACAATTTTTTAAACATGATTCCAAACCAAATATGCCTCTCTGTTCTGAGCTAAAGTGAGTACTAATGTGTGTCTTATCTTTCTTGTATGGAAAGTGTACAGGAAAATAAATAAAAACATCACAATAATTCCCAGTATCTGCCCCATGGAGAATGCAATTTAAAGATGAAGGAATGGATTTCGAAGACAATTTGAGATAATCACTGTACCCTTGCAGCAAAGCACAGACAGATCAGTTGACTGAGAAATGAACAATGCTAGCAAACAAAGATAGTTGTTTTAGATAAATAGATTGGGGATGGATACATCCCACTGCTTTAAGCCAAACTCTTGTTTGTCTCTTAAACTCTGTTTAGCTGTCAGTCATTTCTTCTCCAGCTGTCTTCCTCCTTACCCGTTTTTTTTTTCAAAGTAGATTACATTTTTGGCTGGGGTTCACAAAGAGTTTGATTATGGTACCTAATTCACTAGTTTTGGGGGTTCTGCTTGCTTTTTATTTTCTGAGAGGTTTTGTCTGGTTTGGTTTGGTTTGGTTTGGTTTTGTTTTTCTGTTGTATTTCTGGTGTATGATCCTTTTCCATTCTTCCTTTTCGTGTTTTAGGAGCTTGTTTTAATACTCATACACAGGGATTTTCCCATTTTTTTCCTGCTTCTTCTTTCTCTTTTCCACCTCCCCACCTGATAGCTAATTCCCTGTATGTTCATCTGTAGAGACTTTTTGCAGAGTAAATGAGATGGCACAGTCTTTTCCTCTGATCCTTTGCAGGCTCTGAGTGTCACAGAGGGAATTCTAAACCTGAGTAAAGTAGCTAGAATTTGGTTCACAAATGTGGGGCTTGATTTTTAATTTACTTTTAATGCATTCTCTTTAAGGTACTGTACCAACTTAATTTTAATTTTCTGCCTCTCCTTTTTTCTACCAGCACAGAGGGGTTTGGTATTCCAGCTCCTGTCACAGAGGGTGATTGAAAGAGACCTATCCCAGGATAATTTATAACTTGCTTGCCAGCAAAGCTGCACCAGCTTGGTGCATTTTACTGTGGCCTTCCATCATATCCACAGGTAGATGCTGGCAAAAAAGAGTCCAGCCTCAAACCCACTGGCATTTCTCACCTGCACAGTGCTTGGAGCAGGCTCACCCCAGCCAGGCTGCTGTGGCAGCTGCTGTCAGAGCCCTTGCATTTGTATTTCTTTAAAAAATATCTGGATACAAGAAGAGGGTAAGAGCAGTGTCTCCTTCATGCTGTCAGCTACCAGTAACAGCAATTATTTCAGAGGCAGCAGACAAACAGCAGACAAGCAGCCTTTGTCTGCCTGCTCCCAGCACCCTCACACCTGCGCTGTTACCCACCAGCAGTGCCCACAAATGCAATAATACAAGGAACACCAAATTAGGAGAGACTGGCAATTGCAGGCCAGAGACTTCAAAGGCCTCCTACATGAAGCACTTAGTAATGAGCCCTGAAGGGCAGCCTGTGCCTGGAGCAGGCATGGGAGCCTATATGTGTCTGCTTCACTCCTGCCATGTTACCTCAGCAGAGCTTTGGAGCCCGGGGTGTTATCCGGACTGTTTGTATGTAAAACACACACCTCTCTGAGCTGATGCTGCCTCTCTGAGCAGCTCTGTGACCTGGCTGCTCAGAATATGCCCCAGCAGAGCTGACAGAGGGTGGTTTTTGTCCCAGTCACAGTCCCCTGAGATGAGAAAAATAATCTTTCAGCTGTAAAGATGGAAGATAAATTATTCTCAAACCCCAGGCTGCTTTGGAAATAAAAAAAAAAAAGAAGACAGTTCTGTTCTTTATAATTTTAACAATTGTAATTTTCATTTTTTTCTATGCTAGAAGATAATTTATAGGCAGATTTATAAACAAAACCAGCAAAAAAATGCACAAGGAAACCATCTTATTCTTTTTTCTTTCTCCTTATTACTATTATTATTATTCTCTTCTTATTTTCGTTCTACATATCTGTGTGGATTTTCTTGAAGTGTTACTGAAAAAGCTCCTGAAAGGCTTAGAAGAAGTAAAAAACTTAATTGGAAAGCCCTGCTTGCTGTTCCAACTCAGTAGCATTCTTCAGAAGGAGACTTTTCCTTGTTAATGCTGATGTTTGAATAGAAATCTTTTTGTCATCTATGGCTGCTTGCAGCTGGCATCCTTTTATCCAGGAACAGTGGGAGCAAGTCTTACACTTTACCCTGAAACTGTTTAGAAAGTAGTTTGGTCATTTAATTGGAAAAGGAAAATAGTTCACAAGATAACTGGAGTTTGTGGGCAATATGAAAAGCCACATAGAATTACAGGAAGCCTTCTGCTGAGGAGAGCAGCTTTGAGTTACGTTGGGAAATTACCTGACAGCTGGTAAATATCACTTCTATACAACACATTATTCTGCTTTTATTAAAGCAAGAAGTCTGGAAAATTACTTAAAGCCTGGGATAGCAAAAAGCCCCACAAAAGCAAGGATAACCAAAATACCTTTAAAGAGTCTCTTTCTCCAGGGTATTACCATGAGGATGCTTACTGTCAATTACCACCTGCTTTCTGACAAGATGCAAAGTATTTCTTGGTAATACTTAACTGATTCTGTGCAGTGCAGTTCTTCGAAGAATTAACAGGAAATAGCAGAAGCAATTGATATCTGCTCTGATTTTTATGTTGGTGCACACTGACCTGAGTTGAATTCAAAATTTTTTCCTGATTTTGTGTACTTTACTGGGCTATTCTCTCCAGTTACCTCCAATATGCACAGCAGCCTGTTCCAAAAATACCATATTCCTTGTGAGCTTCAGTAGTAAGAGAGAAAATCAGATTTCGTTCCATTTACCTGGGAAAAATCAGTTCTTCTAAAACAATGTTTCAACTGGTCAAAAGAGCAATCATCATTTTCTGAGAGCAAAAACTAATAATAAACCCCTCATCTTCCAGAGTTTTCTTCTGCTGCTGGTGGTTTTTTTCTTTTTGTCCTGCAACGCATCACAGCCCTTTAATGTAATTTTGTTTTATTCATTTTAATCAGTTTATCCTTTAACTACAAGATTTCTCTGCCTGCCTGTCTTTTTCCTTTAGCTTTTAGACAAAATTATTACAAAGTAGGAAAACCAAAAGAAAAACAGACCAAACCAAAAAGTTGGATTTCCAGTTAAGTCTCTAAGCAAGACCATCTCAAAATGAGAACATCCTACTGGAGATATTTCTGTTTTGAAAGAGCAGCTTTCCTTTAAGATAAATATCTAGTTTTCTCTTGAGTTTGGTCAGTGTCATTGACAGGAGAAGAGATCATACTCTATATATCCATTTTTCATGTAATGCATGGTGTAGTTAGCAGCATTTGAGTTTTATTGGCTGGTACTGCTGCCCCTTAGATTGTTCTTTCTCTTTGGTGAGTGTTCTTTCTCTTTGTGACCTGTCATGAGTGATGTGTAGCAGACTTACAGAATTTAGGAGCTTTCAGATGCTGGCAAAGCAGAGTGTCTCCCTGAAAATTAATCTAATTTCCTGAGCTTGGCATTGCAGCAGGAACACAAGGCTGGGACACGAGAGAATGAGAAGTGCTCTCTTACCTTTCACTCTCATCAGTTTCTTTCTGGCATCATGAGTTTTGCACAAACAGACAAAACTGCACAAACCCGTTACACGAACAAGCAAACAAACAAACACACACACCAAAAGTAACACTAGAAATAAATTGCCAAAGCCTTGTTAAAGCCACTTACTCTTCAGGCAAGATGTAGCTTTCTATTAAAACTTGTGCTCAGTTCTTAATAGGTCAGAACCCTTGTAAAAATACTGGGTTTTCTGACACCAGAGTTACACTCCTGTGAAAAATTGTCCTCTGCTTGTGAGGATTGATGCCCTACCTAAAGCCCAGTTATAAAACAGCAGTATGAAAAAGGACTACTTTTGCCAGGCTAATTTTTTTAATAGTGTAAGAGATAGAGTGCAATTTGTGTAAATGCCACGTGGCTATCTTGAATTGAATTTCAGCCTTTTAGTGCAAGAAATGGCTTGTGATGTGCTTGAGATTTTTCAGTACTTAGATAGCTCGTTCTTTGGCATTAAGCAAATGACTAGCACACTGAGGAGTGAGCTGGCAAGGAGTTAAAAATCTGAATGTGAAAGATAATCTCTTTCGAAAATGCCAGGGACATCAAGGTGTTCCTTGTCCCATTTGATCAAGATTAAACATCCCATGTTCCTCACAGCAGAAGCTAAACTCATCAAAGAGGCAAGGTTTTGTAGGCAAAGCTCAGCAGGCTATTTGTTTTCAATGTATAATGGTACAGTCAGTAGGAGTCTTTTTCAAAGAGTTATCTGATTTAAATCCCTGATGGGAATGACCACCCGTGGACTGGGGTAAGATTGTCTCTTAGGTGAAAAAAATGGTGGTCTCTTAGTTTTCAAGAAAATTTCTCTAATGACTGAAGCCTTTGATATTCCTATGGATAATTTTGGTAATATTTTAGCATACTGTCCTATGCAACACTCTTCAGGACTCAGATTCTCCTCTCCCTTTTTATGCATACATCTCATGAGCAAGTGTTTCAAAATTATGATCTCTTTATTGCATACCTTGGAGTAGATGAAACTTTTTCAGACTTGTGTGTTTTCTCTTGGCTTCTGCCACAGAGAATTCTCTTATTCCAACTCATAGAATATTCTTGAGTTGGAAGGGACCCACAAGGATCATCAAAGTCCAACTCCTGTCCCTACACAGGCCACCCTAAGAATCACCTCATGTGACTGACAGCATTGTCCAAATGCTTCTTGAACTCTTCCTGTGACCAGTTCTTTAGATCATCAAAGCCACTGACAGCATTGTCTCTGGGTGAAGAATCTTCCTTAATACCCAACCCTCCCCTGACACAACTTCAGGCCATTCCCTTGGGTCCTGTCATTGGTCACCACAGAGCAGAGACCAGTGCCTGCCCCTCCTCTTCTCCTCACAAGGAAGTTGTAAGTGCAGTGAGGTTTCCCCTCAGTCTCCTCCAGGCTGAGCACAGCAAGAGACCTCAGTTGCTCCTCATACAGCTTCCCCCAATGCCTTCATCACCTTTGTTCCTCTCCTTTGGATGTTCACTAACAGCTTTATATCCTTCTTATTGTGGCACCCAAAACTGCATGCAGGACTCAAGATGAGGCTGCACAGCTTGGAGTAAAGCAGGACAATCCCCTCCTGTACTTATCAGAGAGCTGCTGGGTTTTATAAGGCAATTAAAGCAATTATAGTAAAACATTCATCATTTCAGTATTGATCATAACTCTTGGATGGAAGAGGGCATGTGGCAGTATTTGGGGGCAGGCAGTTTGCATGGTCAGTTGCTAAGATATTGGCTAATGTCAAAATCATGTCTGAAGTGATGGATTGTTCTGTCCCTTAAAAAGATTTTAGCTGCATGTTGGTCTTTATTTGTCTTCAGAAAAATGCTGGCCCTTAGAAGAATCATTTCATTTTTGACATACTGCAAACACGATGTGACTCAGCAGAGTGAAATGCCCTGCAGATACCATATCCATCAGGGACTATTCATTAGTTCAATAGTACACAACACACAGTTCACATCAAATTAATTCTGCCCGTTAGGTAAAATTCTAGAAATCTCAGCTCACAAACAGTTGGATTGGAAGAAATATTGTTTCCACAGGGGTCAAAGTCGATCTTTGTCTCCCAGTTGTCACAAAATTTCATCGTACACCCTTGTGGACAGGTAGTATTAGACAACATCTTACCCCAAATTAAAATGAAGCAACACAGACACATTTCCCCAGATCCTAAGAGATATGAAAATGTTTTATTCTTGTGAGAAGCCTGCAACTTTATAAAACAGGTAACTGTCTCGATCCAGTCCTCCAAAGAAATTAGTGGAAATTTTTGACTGAAATTCACTTTGAAAAGATTCTACCCTGACATAAATTTTATGCAAATACTAATCAATTTCTTTGACGCTTCCCTTGGACTAGTAACTTTCCATAGGAAGAAAAAACCTTGACTTGGCAGGACTTTCATCTTATAACTTCTACCCAGGAACTTTCACTTGATAATTATAAAAATTACTATCCAGAGCTTTCATCTTGTCTCTGCTGCATTCCCTCATGTTACCAGCAGTAATTACAGGAAAGTCATCTGTAGCATTTTAGGGAAGCCCATGAGGCTCTTTTACTGAGATTTTGGGAATCTCTTTGGTTTCATAGCCTTCCACTGGAGATGTTAGAGCTCAACACTACCAAAAATCATGCTAGATTCTCCATAATCAAGTGCTACTGGAAATGGTTTGCATTTTCATGTTATCTATCACCTTAAGGGAATAATAAAATATATTACCAACTGATTCATCTCCAGTACACTAAAAACTCTCCACTGCATCATATTCAGCACACTTCTGGGCTGAAATATGCCAGCTGCTTCAGAGTATTTAGCAGAATTACACCTTATCAAAGGGTAGGAAATGGAGTATGGTGTCCCATTGCAATGCCAGATAGAATTCTACATATTGAAATTTAATTACCCAAGTTGTATTAGGGTAGCAGTTCTCTATCTGCTTTAATCCAGCTCATTATCATTTCAGAGAATAGCACAATTGCTGGTAATTTACTGCTGGTGATACCAATGGTCTCTAGAGGTAGTTTTATCCAGCCTTTGTAATGTTAAAAGAGGCCCCAAACCAGAGCTGTTTAAAGGAAAAAGTGAGGAATAAAAGAAAATCTACTGTGAGGAATGCCTTTCACATGCCTTTAAAGACTTTGCAATAACATGCAGCTGAGATCTAATATTTTACATATTGTACATTAATAATATTCTAATATTATTTTGTAGTATTATAACAACAAATTTGAACTCCAAACCAAGAAACCTCTAAGAGTATTCATGGCCTTTGGGAGGAATTGACTGTCTTAAAACTCCTCTTTGCTTTCTGAGGACAGAGGAAATCATAGAGATGAGACCCCCTAAAGAGATGAGACCTCTTATCTTTTGAGACCTGCAAAAGAGATTTGTCCCCTCCTCCATTGCATCAAATTCTGCTTGGATGGGGTCTGGACAGTGATCAGCAGGTTCTGTGTATAATCAGGCACATTAAAGAAACCTTGGAGAAGATCCCCAGCCAGGAACTTTGACAGAAATAGAAACAAAATCTAAACATTTTCTGTGCCAATAAAGAACATTTCAATTTTTTTTTTCTTTTTTGAAACACTTAACAGTCTGCTCTGTTGTTGACAGTCAGGAAGTTCTTAAGAAACTGTCAATGTTGGTGCAGTGAAATTTGCTGTTATAGTGATAATATCATAAAGGAGACTGAGAGAACACAACATCAATTATCTTTCCACAGTACATTGGCATCATTGCTGTCAGTCATCACTGCAGCATATTTGAAGCATTGGCTTACAGTCCTACTTGAGCAGGGAAGGAGGCAGGAGAGGTAAGTGAAAATGAAAAGAGCACTGGAAGGTCAGGCTATACATTTCATTTGTCTGTTACCTTCCTTAGTACCCTTTTGGCAGCTCCCAATTCCTGTTCTTTAAAGATTTTCTCGTGACAATTGCTTTAGTGAAACTTTATTCAGATACATGTTTGATGGAAACGAAACAGGAAACAACAAATCTACAGTGCTATTACACAGTAAAGTGATCAAAGGGCTGCTGATAAGTTGTAGAGAACTTGCTGAAACACCGTTTTGTAATTTAGTTATGTGTCAGATTCTGTGTCTTTTAGTTACTTTTTCCTTACAGTTAGGTCTTGAAGCATTATTTCATTCTGAGAAGAACTAGTTTTCCTATCAGTCTTGCACATTTCTGTGAATTTACTCAGCAGAAGTTCACGTATGCCAACTGGGCTATTTGAGGAATAATGTCTTACTAAGCAGGAATCCCATGTATTTCCCCACAGCAGCTCAGGGAGTAATGTACTATTCACCATAAACTAAGTATATGCCATCAACATAATGTGAATTGCTGTGCATATATTTACTTGAACGACTGTTGGCAAGTGCATGAAAGCAGACTAAAATTTCATTTGTCCTTTCTGCTTATACTCATTATTTGCCCCGCTGTGACATCATCAGCATCTCTGCTGCAACCAAATTTAATGGCACAAACAGCATTGTAATTTGAAATAAAGATAAAGCAGCAAGAACAGATACACATCCCTAAAACCCCTCAGCTCTAGCACATGTATTTTGACTCTGAGCAAAAAACCATGTCAATACATTGCAGAATAAAATAAACACCAAATATATCCATTGTAGAAACCAAAAGTTTCTTTAACTCAAATACTTTCATGACAGTTATGTGAAATATCTTTATAGGGATGAACTGTGAGATGCAGCAATTATCTCTTTGCCTTAAGTAGTCTTTCCTTGATACAGGGGAGTTTTCAAAACTTAGTTGTCATTGGAATCTCTTTATATGTTTTTAGGAATGTATCAAATATCAATATTAAATGTGAGATCTGCTTTCTTGTTCCTTTTCTACGGTTCTAGAAAAGGGGAAGATTAGAGAGTAACTTCTACTGTGCTCTTGAACAGGAGCCTAAATGTGTGCAAGATCTCTTCTTAAGCTTTTCCTGGGTTACCAGGCTTTTACAGAGTGAGGTGCCTGTGTGTGCTTTTTCCCTGTGACAGAGTGGTGGGGCATGCAGGAGTCTTGTCTTTGTGTCTTCTCTAGCCATGAAATGTTGTCAAGTACTGTCATTGTATATCAGTAGTGAATAATTACAGCCTCTTGCCCCTGAAAAGAAAAAAAAAATCATTTAGATGGCAGAAAAATGAAAGGCAATCCTACCTGCCAACTTACAAATATTGGGGTTTTATAGTGCCTGCTTTTTCATGTGTAGTTCACTTTTCTGAGTACAGCTGCACAATTTGTCCTAAGTCTAGCTCTCCCGGTCTGCTTCTCCATTCATGTATCCATAACCTCAGAGATGTCTTTGGGGTATGAAGTCTCCAGAAATTATCCTTTGGAGTGACTTTTTTCCTTTTTTTTTTTTTTTTTTTAATTATAATTCAGTCAAAAAAAAAAAAAAAAAAGGA
>VXBC01000201.1:498732-520264 GCA_013399945.1 Ploceus nigricollis | reverse complement strand
AAAAAAAAAAGGGAAAAAATACAAGCACAGCTTAAACAGATTGCTTTTGCACAGGCACTGAAAAATTAAGAAAGCTAGGTTACAAATCAGTAGGGGGGATGAGTTCCAAAATAGATGCCTATTTGTTCAAAATGTCCTGCTATCACTCCCCAGTGAAGCAAGCTAAAGAATGTATCACCACACAATTTAATCACCACACTGGTCAGCTGTTTGCATAAAATAATAATGTGGCATTTAGTTTTTCTGTGAACTTCAGCATACCTATCTGTAAAATGCATAGCATGTTGTAAAATTCATATAATACCTTGGAGGAGTTTTGTAAGTCTAGGCTAATTAATGTCAAGCAGTCAGCCGAAATTTGCTCTTTAAGCAAAATTAATTTATCTAACCTTCATAGAAAGAAGATTTCTTAATACTTTTCCCTAAAGGTCCTATAGCCATCACGCTGACCATTTATTACTTATACATCAAACCCAAAGTGTAGGAGAATAATGGGCAGGCCAGAAAGCTTGAAAATAAAAAGTTGCAAGCAAGGTCTCATTAGAGGCACCAAAGTGAAGTACAGAGTCAGTGGAGATAAAGAATAGTTTATGACACTGTGCTTGCACATTGGCACTGTGCTTGGAAATGGTAGAAAAATTTCTAAGATCACCATGATCACCACAGTCATAGCATATACTCTTCCTTGGACATCAGCATGTGATTTGAGGCTGGAAGCACAATTCAGATTCTGCTCATCTTTGAGAAATACTGAGGAATCTCCTTTTATAAATCTTTCTTGCCTGACCAGAATATATTTCTTACATTGTTACTCACGTTCTTCAGCATCGCTGCAAAACAAAGCAGCTACCCAGAAAACAGGTTCAGAGATGGTTAGAACATGAAAGGAATCCCAGATTTTGTAATTCCTGATGGAGGTCTCCACCTTGATACCTTGAATTGATACAGAAGGTGCTGAGTATGGAAAGTGTAGAGTGGCTGCCATTTACCAAATGCTGAAAGGAAAGGTGTGTGTGACCTCTTATCCATATGTATTAAACTGTACAATGGTGGAAAAGGGGTACTAAAAAGGAGCAAAGGAATTTGCCTGTCGTAGAAGAACTGGTAGAGGATTCAGCAATTCCCGGTCCGACGCACTGAGGATGAACACTGGAAGCAGTGCTGTCTTCATGAGTTCATGGTTCGACACCATGGATCTCCAGGTGGGTCAAGATTATAGAGATACACCAACCTGGAGGACTCCATGCTGTCGAGCTGTTCATAAGCAGCGGAAGTCAATAAACTCCTCTCAAGTGCCAGGTTGTTTTCCCTGCCTGCCTCTGGAGCTCTTCTGACTGCACTGTTTGCGCTCACTTTGGAGGAAATTCCCCGTGGAGAAAACCCAAAACCTTGCAGCACTGAGCAAAGCATCTCTCTGTTGGGGACTAAAGCAGGATCGATACCGATGCACAGCTAAGGAGATTTCTGGCTTGTTGCCAAGCGAGAGCGTGTGCGTCCACGTGTCCGAAGTGGATTTTCTTCCATCTTGCTGTGAATGCTGCAAACTTCAATTCTTTTTCACAGGGAGAGGTGAATGGGCAGATGATGTTCTCTGTGAAACCATTAAAATAGTGAGTGGGTAACTATCTAAAGCAAAGAAATCAGGCATGTTCTGAAGGGGTATGCCTACACTGTCAAAAATGTTTGGGTATGAGGCCATTCTCCAACACGTGTGGACGGATGACTTCCATCCTCAGTGAACACCTGCGGTGGTGGTAGCAGTTCTGAATTCAGGTTATTTCTGATTCTTCTGAGAGAGGACAGCCTGAGCCCATTCCCAACCTCTGCATGAACCCAAATCTTGCTGAAGTGTTCTAGGCAGAGCAGGCTGTGGCCAGGCAGAGCATGTTACTCTCCCACTACATCAGCACATGTGTGAGGGACAGCTTTTTCCTTGAAATTTGAGCTATAAATGCCAGTGTGGATGGCAAGCTTTGAGGTCATGGGGAATGGCATCCTTACATCTATTTTTTGAGCCCACTTTGCACCTAGAAGTGTAGACATACCTATAGAGGATCATGCCTTCTTCATGATAGTATGTGTTCATATGTACATTGATGTAACTCAATATTGAATCCTCTGTGGTTCATTTGGGTAAAGGCAAGCCTTGTCATTCTGGAAGAGGGGAATTACCCTGGAGCAGAAGACAGCTGCTCAGGTTGAAGGCCCTGGGGCTGTTGGGTCACTCACTTTGTGCCTGAGTGCACCAAGGCTCTTCAAGGATAATGACAATGGATTGTTGCAAACCAGGAAATTTTGCTCTCAGGAATTGTCAGTGGTAAAGCTTAGGTCATTGCTTGCTGGACTTTTTTGGTTACTGTTTACTGTGCAGGATTTCTAATTGTTTAGCAATTTTCTGTTTACTGTACAGGATTTCTAATTGAGGGTAGAATAGGAGGTTAGAAGAGAACAGACACAAGCAAGAGCTCTGTAAAGCTGTGATTTAAGTATATCTGGTCTGCCACTGAGGAGCAATCTAAAAGTGATGGGATTTTCAGAGACCTCTTTTCCTTTCCATAAGGCATTTCTCTTTTCCTTAGGCAAAAAAGAAAGGAAAAGAGATTAAGAGAGTGAAAGAGTTGTTTGGGAGAAAAAATGACTTTCAGAGAAACAATGCGCCTGTATTATACAGTATTGATTGTGACGTGGCCGTGAGTTACATGGAATTACGAGCTCTCTTGCTCTCTGTTTCACCAGGGCTGTTTCGTGTGTGTAAATTGATACAGGACCCACAGCTGAGGGGCCGTTTGTTTCACCCTTTTACCTGAGCCCTTAGAGCTGCTGGTAATGACTGAGAAAAGGGGGGAACTGATAATCAGGGAGAGTGGAGGCAGTGTATTACTCCCCTCCAGTGCCCTATTATCACACTGCTGAGCTGACTGGGGTAACAGCCCTCTCAAAGCAATCTGCAGTAGTGCCATTTGCCTCCAGCAGACAGAGAGCAAGAAAGCACATGGGGTGTGATTTTTGTGCTGGTTATCTAATGTCATGAAAGAAACTTTTTGAACTCCAAAGTGGCCAGGAGTCACCAGATATTGTTACTAAGCAAAAACAGTTTGAATCAGGAACAAATGAAGGCTCCCGCCTGTTCAAAAGGGTTCTGTGATGTAGCATGTTAAATTTTGGCTGGGTGAGTGGATTATACTCAAGCAGATCATTGATGTTTTTGAAAGCAAACCTAGTAATGTCCTTGTTCTTGTCCTCAAACAGCTCCTGGAGGAGAGTGGGACTTTGCTGAGGCCGAGGGGCTCTGAACTGTCTATACTGATCTGCCTGGACATGCCCTTAGAGAGTAGGGTGCAGTCATTGTCCCTGTTTCTCCTGTGTCCTCTGAAAAAGAAAATATGTTCCTATTCCCTCAGGTTCCCTTAAGAAACTCTCCACCATTTTTTATGGGTTTAGGGCTTTTATCCCCATATTTATGGCTCTTATTTTTAGACTGTGATTGGTGCTGAATTACAATACACCATGACAGCTTCTTATTCACATGTTGGTAGCTGTAGCTTTAACTTCAGTTGCTCTTTGTCTCATTGCAACATCTCTTGAAAATGCAAACATGCTTAAAAAGTAGATTATATTTTGAACCAAAGTGAAAAAGCATGACCAATTTTCTTTGTTTATGAAATTTCATGGCATATGGATGTTTGCTAGCAGGGTAGCTATTCCCAGCTGGTGTGTTTATTTTGCAAAGTGTAAAGTGTACTGCAAACTGGCTAATCAACTTGTCCTTTTCAACCTGCTGATTTCATAAGAGTTATAAATCCATGCTTCCCATTCTGGTGTGACTGGATAAACAATGTAGCAGCTATTTGAATCTGGGTACCACAAGCTGCAAAAAAGATCCATCAGCCTAATCCAGTTTAATATTGCACCGGGCAGGGTTTCTAAATCTATTCAGCATAGAGCACCTCAGTATGAGTTGGAATTTGCTTTTTCCTTTCCCTTCTTTGGTCATTCACACATGGAAAGAAAAAGGAGTAGAGAAAAGTGAAGGAATTCTCATCTTCTAGCACATAAGCTAAGAGAGTATAGGTTTTAAGCTGTGCCAGCCTCAGCACAGCAAGGGTTTCTATCTTTCCTCACTAGTAGCACAAACCACTTCATGTATAGGACACTAGACAAAAACAACCTTTATTTTAGTGTTTAGGTTTCATTGGGCTCCTTTGTGATTCCTTTCTACAAACAACAGATATGGAATCATCTTCACCTCAACCCCATAAATCTCCCCAGATCAGTCTCATGGAAGATCATTCCTCACAAGCATCTTTTCAAAAAAAACACTTGGGTTGTTCTCAATTCCTTCCAGATGTTGGAATGTTTTGAGGACTGGAAACATACTTCCTTTCAAAATATTAGATGCTATCACAACCTGATTCACAGAACTGGGATTTTAAGGGAGAGAAACAAAATAAAAAAACCTAAACACATGAGGCATTAAAATTACAGGATCTGGCAGTACTATATTTTGCATCTGACTTATAGAGGCTTTTAGGTTGGGGGCAGGGGGGAAATCTTCCTAGTACATTATTATTGTCATATTTAGAAAAAAGAAAAAAAAGAAGACCCAAAAAAAACCAAAAAAACAAAAAAAAAACAACAACAACAACAACAAAAAAAGAACAAACCCACAAAGCAAAACACAACAACCAAAACATAGATCAAAATTTCATCTTGTTAATCAATATTATTTTATTGGCCAAGGAAATTAACAATCTCTTGAAGAATTTCAGTAAGATGAAAGTCATTTTTAAATATGGATAGAACCTATTCATTGGTTGGATTACTGCTTTCCTTTTCTTTTTATAGCTGCTTGAAGGATGTAGCCATCTCATTGCTTTGTTTTCTGCTCAGAGAATAGAAACTGTGATCATCATGCTTGTACCTTCCTACCCCTAATTACAACATCTGTGACACAGATTCCTTCTTTGAGGGCTAGGTGACGGGAGAGATCCTGCATTAAATTCCCAGCTAATATCAGGCCGCTTGTGTCAACACTGCTTGCTGCCCTCTTGGAGGCAACAGGATGAGCCTTCTTGTTTTCTGCATCAAAGATCTTCACTATGAGGCGCTCCTCAGCAGGTGCTTTTGATGGGCTGTGGCGGAACAATGCCATTGACGGTGTTGTGAAGGAACAGCAGAGCACAAATCTACACAGTTAATGTAGCCTCAGTCTAAAGTGTGAAAAAGACACTTCTTGATCCCCATTATGTATGTGCCCTTGAAGATTCCTGCCTAGTTTACTGATCAAGATTTTCTATTGTTAGCAATGCACAGCCATTACAATCTGGAAGAATGAGCCGTGCTCAGATCTGATGTGTGCACTGTCAGCAGAATTGTCAGCTCTGCCTTAGTCACAGCACTTTTATTATAGGAGGGTTTAGGCACAAGGCTGGGTTTGCAGGCCTCGTAGACACTCAGATTGACTTTTTATTTGTGCACTGAGCTAATATGACAGGGAAATCTACACAAGGCAGCAACTGTGAACTAGAACCCAACTTGGTACTTTCACAGTGTGGCTTTTGTGGTTGCTACCAATCTTTGCAGTGAGGGTAAAAAAAAATCCCATTATTACTCTGTTTTGTTTTCAGAACTCCCTTCCAGCTCATTTCCACCAACTGTGAGCTCTGTCTCACACACGTAATGGAAAGAAGGAAATAACACCTTTAGCTTGAAAGGTTTCTAATCACAGCCTAGAGGACTGACATTTTACCTAACAATAGCCAAAGAAATCTATGTGCTCTAAGAGCTCTTTCTAATGCCAAAAAGAAGCATAAGAAAGAATAATAGCAGGAAAATGAGGAATAGCTTTACTACTTAGTAAGCACTGAGAATTCCATAACACAGTTGTGATGATGTATCTTTTCTTAGTCTTTTCTTGTAGTAGGAAGCTTCACAAGTAAAATTTACTCAGTCCAGTGAGGTATTCCAGGTCAGTATGGGAGGTGGGATTCCTCCCAGTTAGGTTTCAAAATCCAGTTACAAGCTGGCCTTCTACTCTACCAGCTCTGACTAGTGTTCCTGTGCAGTAAAGAACTATCCACTGGTGGCACTTAATTCCATTCTACCGTGGGGATAAGGAAGAGAGGGCAGATTCCCTTCTGGATCCCCTTCTCTGTAATGTTCTTTGCTGTAGAAGGATCCTAGATAGCTTTGTCAAGGTTCCAAACTTTCAGAACACTAAAATCAAGCAAACAGTATCCCATGGAAGGAGAAGGAAAATTACTTCTGAAGTTTGCTTTGCTTGTTGTTCCCTCATTCCAGCCTCAAAACCCAATGAACATTTGTTTCAACCAGAAAGGGGTACCTTGCTACAGCCCTTGATATAAAGCTTCTGATTAATATGAAGAACAAGGAACAAAGGGTGAAATACCCCAGTGACAGAGACCTGGTGCCTCTTTCCCTTGGTACTTGAAAGATGAGATTTTCCTTGTTCTTCTCCCTTGCCACCTACTTTGTTGAGACTTGAGATTTTTCTGTGGAAGTTCTTGGGAGCAGATCCATTGATTTCAGCAGGATTTTTATGAGCAGGTGTGTCTCTGAAGAACTTGTTATGAATTTGCACAGTGTCAATCATTTCAGTAGCCTCTGCTTTTGAAAAGGAAATGTCTATGATCTGGGACCCTGAGCCTGGAACATACCCTAACCCCCAGCACAATATTTGTAATGCTCTGCCTTAGTTGTAAGGTATAGAGCAAGCTACTTCTGTAGATTAGGGTTTTTTCTAACAATTAAATATATGCCCAAAGTTGCCATACCTAATTCCTATTTAATTAATGGTGCCACTAGAGGAGGATTCAAAGTTCCCATGAAAATTCCCCTTGTGCTAGATACTGAATAAACAGTAAGTTCTGACTTAGCTCCACACAGCTTGATTCTTGAAGTTTCATAAATAAATTATTTTTTAAAAAAAGTAGATAACCAGTGCTCCAGAAAGTTACTTCTATCAATGATCTTAGTCCTCCTTTCCACCTTTATATTCTTTGTGTCTTTGCGATTTTTAATGTGAAAACTCAGCATCTGAAGTGGGAAAAAATGTTGTGAGGTTTTTGGTTTTGTTCTTGTTGTTTTCTGGGGGGTTTTTCTTTGTTTGGAGGTTTTTTTCCTTCTTTTTCTAACTCATATTACTTTCTAAAACTACAACATGTTGCACTGTTTATCAATTACTATTTTATTTACCTATGTATAAAACTCTCTGATGTGTGAAATGATTTCTTTTCCCATCAGAAAAATTTAATTCCAAATTACTGAATCTCGTATGAATATTTTACTTTAGTCACATTTTAATTTTAAAAAATCCATCCAAGCAAGATTTCAGGCAATGAAATTTGGATTTCTAGCTTTTTTTTTTTTTTTCTGATGCCAGGCAACACAACCAAGGAATGAATAATGCTCTCCCTTTTGCAGTGTACAGTTTTCAAAATGCTATTGTGTAGCTTCTTTTCGATCTATCCATTTTCTTGAATCAGCCACAAGTTGCATCGGTGTTAAGATTTCAGATTGCTCTTTGTCTATGTGGTTTTAGGTTACCTCAAAATCAAATTGCTGTAATATAAAATACTGCAGAATCACTAAAGCCTACAAAATTAGTTCTTCTGCATACCCCAGAACAGGTGAGTTGCATGTTACAAAGCCAGACAGATTTTCAATTATAGTGTAGTTAAGTTCCATGCACTTTGTTAATGTACATACACAGAGAATTATTGGGGCTAACAGCTTCTGTCCTGCTGTGAGGGTTTGCTTTGAACTCCTAATTCTCCTGATAGCCTTTCCAAAAGGGACATATATTTGAAAGTAATGCCCAAAGGAATATGTTTTCAGATGTTCTGTCAGCAAAGAACTGAATCCTAAAAAATGAAAGTACTGAGCGGGTTTATTTTACTCTGAGGTCATTCACCTTTGTTGCCCTGCCCTAGAGCATTTCATAAGTATTGGAAGCTGGAATCTGATTTCAGATTCCAAAGATCTGTGCAGGAAGTTTTACACCACTATTTGTATTCTTTGCCCCTTTTAATTCTTTACTTGATCTTGGCAGAATTATTAAGGGAGCCCAATAGAAGTATGAAGTGACTTGATTTGGAAAACATACATAGATAAATGCTTGTATTTTTAGATTGTATGTAAAGACAAATGACTGTAAATAGAACTCCCATTAAGTCAAAAGGCATTTTATCTTTAGTAAGCTCTAATGTCAGTGTCTCAGCAACTGTTACGTGACACAGCTTCATTACAGTCAACAGAAGGACAATTTGGTATAGTCATATTTCCAGCAGCTCAGAAACTGCAGGGAGCCCTGTGCAGATAATTCTTCTTCCATTTGAATGCATGTCATTTAGCTCACCTTTCAGAAGGTGCATGCAAGTAACTTCCTCAAATTGTGTCAATATGGATAAAAAATTCAATTGTACCCACACAGGAACTTTTTTTTTCCCCCCCTGCTTACTTTTACAGCCAACATCACCACCACCACATCTGAGGGTCTTTTACCACTGATTGCTCCAATTTATTCTTTCTGAGCTCGTTCCAGAATTTTCAAGAAAGTGAGGTGCATGCAGATTGTGTTACACAGCTACACAGAAATTATGAAAGAGATCTCTGCTTCTTCCCATAGGTTCAGGTGTTGTATAAGAGAACCCTTCTTCATATGGAAGAATTACTGCTTTTTTAATATCACTTATCCCACTCTGATACAGATTGGTACTCTTGTTCTGTGCACTCAAAGACATTCCCTTCACTAAAATTGTATGTGACTTTGCTAGCTATCAGAATGCCAAACAAGCTCCATAAGGTAAAGGTGAAAATAACAGAGAGTAAAAATGGAAAAGAGCTATCGAACCACCCACTGGTGTATGCCCCCTCTTCAGGATTATCCTGCAAGCCTTGTAATGGTGTCATGATCAGACATTTTAAAAATTACACCAAAAAGTGCTAGAAGGAGGCCTGTGATGTTTTTACCCTTACTCCATGGAAGCAGTGTTGAGGATATCTGAATTATCCCTGATAGGTCTCTGTAAACACTGATATTAAAGACCTCCACGGATGGAGATGCTACAAAACTCTGTTGGTACACTGATCCAGCATTTAACTCTCTTTTTTAGGTGGAACCTTTACCTAATTAGGGATCAAAATCTCTTTTTCTGCAGGTCAAAATAATTATTCCTTGTGCTATTGCTTATGAGTGTAGAGAACAGTTTCTCATCCTTTGAAACAGCCTTCTGAAATTCAAACTTCTCTAGAATGAAAAAACCCCAATTCTCCCAATTTTCAGTCTATTCCAGGATTTCTTGGCCTCTGTTCAGTTTAATTCTACTGCCCTGGACCCCTGATAATACATTTGGGAATTTCTGAAAGCAGTGTGCTAAATAGAATGTAGTATTCCAGCTGAATACTCATTATTGTAAGGTGCCAAAATAATTATTTTCCTCAACTTGCAGATTTGCACGTTCCATAATCATATTTATCTTTTCATAGCAACACTGCATATTGGATCTTACTGATATGAAGATCTTTTCCACAAGAACAATAGTCTCCATTTTTTTGTCTATCTAATTTCCACTTCCTTCACACAGGACTTTGTTCTTGCCTTTATCAAATTTTAATTTATGATTTAATTTTTTTCCAGGGTACTGGATCACTTGAGATTCTCGTTCTTGTGCTAGTTGCTTATCATTCATACCCACATATTAACACTGGCAAAGTTTGTGGGTGATCAGGATTTTTTGGGGAAAGATGATCAGCTTTGTGGAACCCCCTGTAGTTTGTGTCCACCTGGCCCATTGAGGGAAATGTGCTCATCCATGTTGTGATATCAGCAGAGTGGTGTGAGAGGCCAGCTGCTGCTTTTTGATTGGTATATCAGCTTTCTAAAGAAAGTTTTAATTAATACTCTTCCTTGATATCCATCTTGCAGTGTAATACACTACCTAATCATTTTTCCTTATTGCTCAGACCTCTCTAAATATATTAATTTTTCTCATTTTCATTGTAAATTAATACTCTGACAATTTTTCTTCAAATGTCACAATTGATAGAGCTGTAATCCTGCTCTGGTTCCAAATCTCCTGAGCACTCAGTTCACAAAAATATCTCCTTGAACAAAAAGTTGGAAGTTGTATTTAAAGTCTGAAAATACATTTAAGACTAATCATGAGTTTCAATTCAAATTTGCAGCATCATATTTCACAGCTAAGGGGAAAAATCTCTTCCCCTCCTCTCATTCCTGCACTCATGAGGACATATGACAAAAAGAGGTGTCACTGTGCAATGTCTTCCATCAACATCCTGGCCACCAGTAATACAGACATATTCTTAAAATTTGATATTTCATTCCAAGAATTTTGCTAAGTGCCTCCTTAAGTGCTTTCCCAAATCAGAGCTCAAGTTAATTTGTATTATTTTTCATCTGCTCCATTATTTCTTATAATATGTTCACATTGGTTGATTTCTAAGCTGTTTATGTTCTTGAATTAATGAATATGTTGAATAAAATTAAATCAAACAGCTCTCCCAGTAGCCACATTAGAGGATATCACTCCCCAGATCAGACATACCACAGAACTGTTATCTTTATTTGCAGTCTCTTGTTTTTTGTTAGTTCACAGACAGTAAAGCTCCTATTAAAGTCAGATGGGGTTTCTGGGGATAGCAACATTTCATGGAAATCTACATGCTTCCATACTTTAATATAATATTACATCATTTTAGAAAACTATTTGATATTCTGCCTCCTAGAGCATTATCTGCAAAATTAATATGCAGATAGAGCATATGATAGGGATGCAAATTTAAAAATCTATCTATTATGCATTTATTTTTAGTACCTACAGTGACTGAACTGAGGGCTCTGGTACTCATTAAACACATTGTGATCTTCCAGTGACACTCCAGGATGCTGATGCACATAATTCAGAGCTGGGTTAAAGCTTCGCAATGGTGACCAAATCTTGCTGCCTCCAGCACAGAGGCAGGAGAAGGTGGAGCAGACAGGAATAAGTAGGGGAGGGAGGCAGAGGGTGAGAGCCTGGGGAAAGCAGCCAGCAGCTGCTGCCTTTGTCAGGAGCCATCACTGCAGCAGGGCCTGCTCTGAGGTGCCTGGTGACAGTAGTGCCTGGTGACAGCAGAGGGGGCATTGCCAGAGCTGTGGTGTTGGAAAAGCAAGGCAGCAAGACCTGAGCTGTGTCACTGCTCTGCTCATCTGACACTGCCCACAGCGGGTGGTTCTGCCCATCACAAGATTTGTCCCCAAGACTGCTGTGACCAAAGGCTTGTTAGATCTTTACTGAGCTGGTTAAAACAGTACCACTTTTCATGTAGACAGGGTGCCACCCAGATTCCATCAGAGGAAACGTCCAGCTTTGCGTACAGGTGGCAGAACACAGGCCCGTGGTGGCACTGCCGTGATGTGCTCTGGCATGCTGGGGACATGCAGTCAACCCCATTTCATTGCCAACAGCAGACACCACCCCTCAGCTCAGGCTGTGGAGGTGATAAGGCAGTGTACCAGGTCTATTTATATCTGCAGCCTTTAGAGAGTTTATTTTCAGGGCCAAGCTTAACAACATGATAACACCATGGGGCTGCATCTCGTCGTGGTGGTGGTGTAACAAGGCTGGAATAATGCAGTGTTTCCATGCCATGTACTGGCTTAGATCATTTACAGACAGCACAACACTGCTAAGTGCTCTGGGGGCAGCAGGCAGTCTTCTCTTACCGGCTACTATCTGATATTCATACAGCACTACAGTCAGTTTTGCTTAAAAGCATTAAGATGAGCAGGAGCATCCTGAAGCACAGTGAGAAAGCAGGTTTTTAATTTTATTTCATGATTCCCTCAATATCCTCTATCAAGATTCACTGTATACCTTTCCTAAGGTAGAATTTATGGTGATCTGATGAAAGCAGATAGATGACAGAGCTCTGGTATTTAACGATGTGCCTGAAACATCAATTTTTTGTCTTTAATTTTTGTTAGATTGAAAAAAGTCTAAAGAAAAAATCATTGGTCGTTATCAACAGGCTCAAACATTTCTCATTACACATGAAAAGAACAAGGATATTCACTAGTCTTGGGCTGCTTCCCACTATTGTGTGTCCAGAAACCAACTGAAACTTCTGAAGCTTCAAAATTCTACCATTCTGCACCAACTACAACCCCTGTACACATCCTGCAGGATAAACCTGTGCCATTTCTGTAAAAGCTTCAGAACATCTCATTTGCCTTTTCTTATGCCTTTCATTTTCTCACCTTTCATTCTCCCCATTTTTCTCCCTTTTCCCTTGGTCTTCCTTCTGCTGTCCCTCTTTTTACTCCTCTATCTTCAGACACTTCCCATTGCCTTCACTCTTTCCTGCCAGGGTTTCAGTCCCGTGCTATGGATGGAGCAGATGCTCTCACAGGAGTTTCTATTCACAGATTAGAAACACCCAGCATGCTGTATGGGAGGATCTCTCAGGTGCCAGTGGTCAGGCAGGAGTGGGGAGCTACTCATTGCAGCTCAGTTCTGAGACCCCAGAGATTCCCAGAGACTTCAGACTCTGTCCCTAATGGGCACCCAGCGAGGTACAAGCCAAGGACCCCAGGATGCTGATGTGGGGTTTTGGTAATCAATAAACACACAAACCTCCAGAGATGTAAATATAAAGTTCCACTTGCTGCAGGAGAGCAAACCCGTGTTCAAACCCACCAGGCACTGCAGAGGCTTTCAACAGGAATGTTTTTACTTTGCAAGGACATTTGTATTCATTAGGCAGCCTCTAAGACCAGTGGTCCACTCTAATAAGTGTGCTGATAAAAGAGGTCATGTCCCCAAAGGATGTCTGATTGGGACGTGTCATTTCTCCTGTAAAAGATGATTACTATAGTCAGACACTGATTGTCTTCTAATATCCTTAAGGTAACAATGTTTTTTTAAAAAAGCTAAAGAAACTACGCTTCTCCTTCAAGGTTGTTCAGAACTGATGACTCTGAGAAACAGAGCCCTCTGCTTCGCAGCATAGGCAGTGTCAGTGCAAGACAATTTCACCCATTTAGCAGCACTACATGACCAGCAGGGTTCAAACCTGCATGCAGGGACAATCCTCAAAGCCAAGGATAAAAGGGCTTCCAATTGTCCTATTCCAGCTGGGATAGGAACAGTTCCATAGGAGCTGCATGTGCTTCAGCCTGTGACTCCATACAGCCCTTTGGGCAGGGCATGGCCATTGGAGCAGATAACCCAGCCAGCAAATTAGTCCTAAGAGATTTCAGAAATGGGCACAGAGTGAGCTGAGACACAGCTGAATTATTTCTGGGAGCCTCCCCTTCGCTGCACTGTGTCCCCATGTCACCAGAGTGGAAGGGACCCTCTTGTCTCCTCCTGGATGTTGTGGATGTCACACACTCGAGGCAGGAAGCTGGTGCCTGAGGAGGGTGCCCACACTGAGGGTCTCAGGAGGAAAGGCCAGGTCAGCCAGCCCTCACATGCTTTTGCTAGAGGCTGTGCCACCTCCACACTGCCTTCACAAGATCAAAGGTTTTTTGTCTGTGCCCTCAGAAATAATGAGACCAAATGTGGAATCTGAGTGTTATTAAGTGGCACAGGGTTGGGGAAAAGGTCTAGAAAGCAGAGGAGAAAAATACTTTGCTGATTCTTCCACAGAAGACTGAGCTCAGCAGAACACAGGCCAACAGGAAATACCAGGTGTAAATAATCATCCAACTGCTTATATGAGCCATGCACTATAATGTCAAAATTTAATTACCTAAAGCCCAAAAAGACAATAAACAGTTTACTGCACTGCTTTCCTTGGTTTTGTGGGGGTTTTTTGGTTGTGTTTTTTTTTTAGGTTGTTTGGTTGTTTGTTTTTGTTTGTTTCATTTGGTTTTGGTTTTGTATTTTCATTCCCACTGTCCAGGAAAGTTTTCATTATTCAGTTTTCAGGAGTGAATGAACTAATGGATGAACTAATGGATGAACTAATTCATCTCATGGTGAGGTTGTGAAGTGTTCAGACAACAGTAACAAAACCTGTACAAAGCATAGACACCCATCTTTCTTCTGCTTCTTCCTTCTCATTTGCACCTTTCTCCCATTCCCAATTAATGACTCTACCAGCTTTGGAAACGTAAATTCTGAATTACCCTCACTGTTGGGTCTCTGGTTTTTGGGTTGTTTTTTGTTTGTTTGTTTTTGTACTCCTTTCCAAATCTAGATGCTTTTTACTGCACCATTCTACCAGTGCAAATAACAGGGACAATTTAGAGTCTGATGGCCTAGAGAATAATTTTCCTATCATTTTTCTTCAGTGGTGTTTTTATTTCTTTCCTATTAGTGTATCATTTTGAAACATATCTGGCCATTAACTTGTAATTAAATTCTATGCTTCAACATGTGTGGACCTCTGAAAGGATTTCTTCCTCAGACCTGCCACTTTTCTATTCTTAAGAGAGGTAACTCATGGTTCAGTTAATAATAGTTAATATTTCCTTCCCTCTTCCTCTCAAAAGATTTTCTTGTCTTATACAATTTCATGAAACCAGAAGGATTGTCCCTTTTGTTTTTGCTCCTGAATTTCAAATATCTACTTCTTTATCTACTCCTACTAGGTTTGACTGGATAAAAGATGTTCAACTCCCTATCTAAAATAACCACACTATTTCTAGTGCTGCTCTTTGATAACTGTCCTCATCTTGAGCACACCTCATCAATTGCAATTACATCTATTTATGACTGGGCATTACCAAGATTTCTGCTCATATAACTGATGGATTTCCCCAGATGCATATTGGAATTTTGCCAACACACTTGGCAGAGAGTAAGGTTGCCACAACTGGTAGGGAAATCATAATGGAATTTAAGAGACTTTCATTGTATTTATTGTTAGACAAGGGAGGAGAAGAAAAATGGCCAACTAGAATATCACTCACAATCTCTCAAACAGAAACATAAACTTTTTTGTGAGATTCCATTTCTCAGAATAGCACTATTCAAATTCTGCAATCAGCTGTTCTTTAGTGACCTTTTTTCTTGAATTTTATGCAGCCTTTAAACATTGGCATTGCTGGTGCAGAGAGTTTGCAACACACTTGTCACTGCCAAGATATTTTGTCCTCTGTGCTTCCACAGTAGGGGCTCAGCCTCACTCTCTTAATTCTTAAGCCAGAACCAGCAGTCAGGTTGTCACTCACATCACATTTACCTGCCTCTGGCAAGAAGACAGGAGCGATGTTTTCTTTGAAAAATTTCTAGTGCAGTGTTGCCAAATCTTAATTAGCTGGGACAGACATCTTTCATTTGCTTAAACAAATGAGACTTCTAATGTCAGGTCGGGGCATACAGACTAAGGCTAGGGAAAGCAATGTAATTAGGTCTTTAATCACACAGGTTTGCAGAGGAAGAGGTCTGGGACCAGAAACACTAAGCTCAGTTATGATTGGACACCACACATCCTCTTAAGGCGTGGCTAAGAGCTCCCTCTTCCAGGCATCACTGCTTAGTGAAAAGGAAATTCTTTGTCTTTTTTAGAGCTGGTGTTAGTTGCAGCCACATTTTCTTTGATGACTTTTGGGGACACATAAAGGGACAAAGGAATCAACAGTTTGCTTATAATGAAGCCTATCTCTATAAGATCATTTCATCAGCTTTATGCAAAGTATGAGCCTGATGTTCAAATAATGTTGTCTCACCAGAGCACTACAGGGCAGGGCTTTGGGCAGAGGTGGCCATCAGGCTCATGTGTGAAGGCAGCAGGGCTCCACACTCTGGAGGAAGCCCCTCTGTATAATTCATATGGAAGGAAAAAGCTGAAATTATGCTAGAAATTGCAAGCAGAAACCTGCTTGAACTATGCCAACCTGCTACCCGCCAGGATTTTGGGGAAAAACTGGCAACTGAGAGGATTGTACAAAGATAAAGTGTGTGGGACCAGCCCTCCACTGCTAGAAATGTTATTAAACAGAGTTCAGATATGTCTCAATCTGTGTATTACATAGTCAAGGGTCCCTAACCATTAAATGTCCCCAGTCATCCATTCTTTATCATCCTCTGTAGCAAAAGGCTGAAAGAACAAATCATTCCCAAATGCTTCCTTGCTTTTAGTGTGCAGCTTCTCCCTGCCTGACCAGCCCATGCGTGTTTAAGGTATGACAGCTGAGAATCATTTCTTTTGGAGAAACAGGGAAGGTGTTTCTCCCTCGTAGTTCTTTTCCACCCTTGTATTGTCTGGCAGGGGATTTCAAATACACAGGCCTAACATGATAAGGAAACTCCACAATTTGCATTATCAAAATCCTGAATTCTGCATCTTGGTGAAGGTTTCAAAAGCAAGAGAAAGAGAGGTATTTTCAATCAAATTCAGTAGGATATTTTTCTCCAAAGATTCCCTTTGTATGATCATTTGCTTTTCAAATATATTTTAAAACAAAACTGTATTTTTTACTCTTGTAAACAAGAAATTTACATTAAAATTTTGTAAACTCTTAAATACATCTAGAACATTAAAATAAACCCTGCAATAACTCTTAACTTAAAGTTACTTCAAAATACTTTCTGAATGTATACAGTAATTCTGTCATAGCAATATCCAAAGTCTTCATCCCTTCTTGCATTCTTCTGTTCTTAATGACCAATGAATATTTCAAAAGCAGCCATATATTGTAAAAAAACATTTCTTATAGTATGAATATAAATTATGCAGAAATGTGGCTAATAACAATTATTTTTTCTGAAGCCAAGATAACCTGCAAAATACACCTTAACTGTTGCAGACACTTAATAAATAATAAATGCTTAAGCCTTCATAAACCAGAACTGAATTTGGCAATTACTATAAACACTGGAATTAACATATATGCCTCTGTGAAACTGGCTGCATGACTCTTCTGTTTCCCTAACACTGTCAAGAATCCAGCTGATATATTTTCCCTTCTTGACCAGATAAAGTCTCTGGAATTGTACTGAATTTTATTATTCAAGAAACTTTTCTAAGTGATGATTGTATTTTCCCTGACAGACACAAAACCAGCCATAAATGTGATGTCAAATTGTCTTGAGAAATCAAATAGTCTGGAAGAGCACTTTTTGCATCTTTAATAAGCAGTGTAATCATTCAGAAACAGTTTTGACTTATAAAACACCTCTTATTTAGGTTCTACAAATTTTCTTACATGTAAAGACGTGCCCAAGGGTGCTTTAAATTGCAAACTCCATGTAGGAGATGGTGTGCTGTTCTCCTTTATGCTCTGTTAACTTCGTGGTTTCATTAGTACCATGTGGCATTGTAAAAGAATATATTTTTGTGTTGGATATGTGATACAGAGGGTTTGATCTTTCGTTTTTGCTCTCTAATTACACTCTGTGGTTTCTCTGTTCTAAAGAGCAGATAGATGTCTATGCAGGGAGTGTTTGCTATGGACAAGCCATGCAGATGATTAACCTTGGCACTGCCCCATGTCTCTCAGTGTAAAATTTTCACTGAGCAGATTCAAAGTAAATCATCCAGCCCACTTCACTTAATAATGCCTCTTTAACATGCTCTGCAATTATATCATTTGTGCTGTTGAGATTGGCCATTTTCCTTCTCAGCTATTCATTTCCCCCCAAGGAATGGCAGTTTAGCAGGCATTTCCAGTGGCATAAGTGGTTAAACGAGGCAATGAGCTATCTTACTGACCACAAGATTTCTCTCTCACGGCAACCACTGCAGTCAGGTGTCATATTCATGTCAGGAAGAATCTTTTTTCAATCACAGACCACCTGGGAAGACTGGTAAAGCTGGTCCCTTCCCTGCAAACACAAAACAGAAGGCTGGACAGCGAGTTCCTTGTGTTGTGTCCCTCTCTGGTTCCTCTGGTGTATCCACCCAGCCTCCAGGAGGTCCAGCAGCAGCAGTGCCCAGCAGCTGACAGAAGGCACCAGAGGGGTGCCTCAGCTTACCCAGGAGTATCAGCCATCCGTGGCTGCCCCACTGGGTTCTGGTTTTACAGCTTCCAAATTCCTGACAACAAGATTGCAGGGAATGCCCCAAGTCCAAACCTCAATTTTTACAAGATTCCTACACATTTTGATGAACACATTCTCTCCACTTCCTGCGGTGGGAACTGTCAGCATGAGGTGGAACAAAAAACTATTCTGGCTTCACTCCATTCCAATTCAGACCCAGCTCCTGACAATTTTGGGTCACTGGCAGGGCCATGGTATTTTATCCCTGTGCTTAGCTGATATTGCTTTTCTGTGGGAAAGAGGCTTTCCTTCCCATCCTCCTCTTCTCCTTCTCTCCTTTGCTGTTTTAGATGCTGTGGTCATTTAAAAACTGAGTTTCTTATACAGCAGGGGGGTTCAAGCAGCTGTGACACTCTCGAGCCACTAACACCTGACTTTGGGTAACTTAATTGCTGATTCATTTTTGCAATGAACAGATTCAAAATATTTTTTAATTTACTGTTAGGTAAAGATTACCTGCAATTCACAGCAAGACAAACTACCTTCTTGGACAAGGAATGCTGACAGGGATGTTGTTACTAACATTTTCCATGCAAACTGCAGTGGAGGGGCTCTGGTAGGATGGTTCTCATACCAGATCACATTTGGAAACAAGTAGCACCTTGTGATTCACCATGCTTCTTTTCTGTGACTCCACAGAGTCACTAATAGCTCCATAATGTCAGCAGCCAGAGTCATAGAAGGAAAATAGTTAATATACTTAGCAGGGCTCCTGAATCAAAGGCATCCTGGCCTGTTAATAGCTTTTTGGCAGAGTTTCACTTCTGTAGGAACATTTAAAGGGTCCTAGTTCACTTTCAACACAGAATAAAAACCAGTAAAAAGACCATCAAAGCTGCCCTCAAACAGAATGGTTTCCTTCTGAGAAGTAGGATATACCATGCCAGATAGAGACCCTGTGCACAAGAAATGGATGCAAGTGAACTGAAATTCAGGAAGTTTTATCTGCTTTAAGATGGATTTTCATCCTTTAAGCACGTGGTTAAGTGCAGGATCAAGTACAAGAAGTGGGATAGTCAAAATATAACTTGGTTCTAAGGAGGCATTTCAGCTAGCTGTAAAGAATGCCTTTATCAGTGCATAAAGTAACCTCTGATAACAGAGTCAATGACTGGAAGTAGAAGGTAAAAAAAGAAGTCAAGAGGAAATTTAATAGAGTTTAAGTAGAAGCAGATATAAACAAACCAAAAGATCAGTAGAAAGAGCATGGAGAGGAGATCAACATTTATTTTCCTGTGGTCTAAATCAGAGGGAAGCTGCATTGAAGGATATTAGGGCACAAATACAGGAGTGGCTAAGAAATCTCTAAACGTGTCATAGGATTCTTCTTGTAACATATTATTACCTATAGAGGTTAACAGATATTCCCTTAACCAGAAATAAAGATAGAAGAAATTAAATATGCAGGGAGGGCAATTTCATGAACAGGAAAACTACAAACATGCTCAAACCTGGGTTCCAAAATGTACTCCGTCATGGACTTCCTAGGCTTTCCTTTGGAAAAAATTATGAGCAAAATTTTCTTATTTTTATTTTAATTCACACCATTTGTGAAAAAGATTGGTGTCCTCACTGTTTATACTCAAAGGGAGTTTCTCAAGGCAAATTACTGTAGTGGAAGTCTGCATCTGTCACCTTTCTGTTCTCCTCTTCAAGGAGGAAACACAGACAACAAATCTCTTTTATATCAGCCTTCCAGCCATGGAAAGTCCTCTGAGGGGACACCAAGAACAAGTGCTATTCTAAGACACTCCTTGTCTGTAGCTGACCATGTAAATTAAAATGCTGCAGCCATCAGTAAGATTCTGATGTCTTCCCTTTCCCTGCTGCAGAGGTCTCTTGGTGAGAAAGAAAATGTAGCCCTCTATGATTTTATCCCTTAATTACTTGCCTATAATAAGTTAAGTTTTAATTCAGACAGTAATATTTCCTTTCTTCCAGCCTATCTATCTAGTTGATAAAGTCATTGAGAGGGAAGAGCTTCCTTCAACTATTCAAGGGCGAGATGCTCAGGGACTGACATAATTGAATTAAAGCCACAATGCAGTTATATTGCTTTATCTGAGCTGGTGACTTTGCCCTGAAAATTTTAAAGGAGCACACTCCAGGACTGCTGGGTCCCTGATCCCAAATCAAGGAAGTTCTGTTCTGTCCTGAAACAGATTTAAAAAGTGCTGCCATCAGTTCAGACAAGCAGTGTTGAAAACTCTACATTCTCGTGGTCTTTCATGTGTTTAATATCATTTTCTACAGGCACCCTGTACTCCTCACCTTGTTGCTTCTCATTAGGTTCTAAGTGTTAATAACACTGTCAGGACAACCATGCAGTTATCAGGCAGGGTGGGTTTCTGTGCCTTTCCTCCCCCTGTGTCACGTTTGGAACAGGTGTGCTGTCTACATACATTGGAGACTCAGATTAATCTCTCTGTTACAATCACTGTTTGGCCATGAACTCTGGTACCTGAAAATAATTGAAACTTGGAGAAAGTTGTGGTTGTGAATACAGGAGAACACTAATGAACTAAAACTCCTTCTCAATAACATGAGCTCGACTTGCAATTATGAAAAGCTTGGGTTCATGTGGGATTATTTCCTTTTGTTATTTATCCGAACTTGAAAATACCAAGAGAGCAACATAAGGACTATTCTAACCAAATTAGTTCAAAAGCAGAATAAATAGGAACTCTTAGACATATCAAATAAAGAGGAGATGAATAGTCTAAAGAATGAGGCCAGCTACTATTCAAATTCTGGTAAACAAATAGAGATCTATCCAGTAAATTAATTTCTACTTCATTTTATTTCAGTGTGACAGAATAAGTGATTTTCATGAGGTTTTTCAGTAGGATTTGTTTACCAAGTTTCACTGAAATTCAGTTTATCTTCAGTGAGAATTTTGAGCTCTTGGATGCTTATCTAAATTCAATTAAGCACTTGGAGGGTCACTTGCTGCAAATGCAACCAAAAAACTTCAAAACAAAAGTTGATTCAAGGTGCATAAAGGTCACCTGTTCTATGTTACCCCACTTGAGTGGCAGGGTAGACAAGATGACCTCCAGAGGTCCCTTCCAACCTCAACCATTCTGTGATTCTATTATTAATTTTTTAAATTTTGTTATCTCAATCTAAGTTTGGTCTTTAAAAAAAGGTGCAGCATTTACTCTTCTTTTAAAGTTCAAGTATCAGCAAGGAAAACCAAAGAGACTGTAATTCAGTTGTCTGGCACCTTCATTGGTGATGCATTACTGTGTGCCATGATTTTGAAGGTTAAGCTGGTACGTGCTTGCTGTGTGTTCATAGAGTTTGAGTGCAGCTCTATTCACCAGTAGAGTCGGAAAAATGTCCAAGGCATGGCAGCAGTGAATGGCTGAAGAACAGAATTCATATTACCCTTGGTATAGCTCCAAATACGCTGTGTCTGATGTAACCCTTCAACTGCATTTTCTGCCACAGATCTCAAAAGCCAAAGCTCAGCAGATAAAATACATCTCAGCTGGCTCTAAGCAGGTGTGAAACAA
>VXBC01000201.1:476514-498716 GCA_013399945.1 Ploceus nigricollis | reverse complement strand
AGGCATGGCAGCAGTGAATGGCTGAAGAACAGAATTCATATTACCCCTTGGTACAGCTCCGAATACACCACGTCTGATGTAACCCTTCAGCTGCATTTTCTGCCACAGATCTCAAAAGCCAAAGCTCAGCAGATAAAATACATCTCAGCTGGCTCTAAGCAGGTGTGAAACAAGGCACAGTGGATGTTATTGATGAGTGCAATACAACGTCCTTCTCTGTGCTGATATAGGCAAAGAGAGCACAGAATTTGGTGATTTTCTGCAATAGCAATTAGAACGGTGTGTCCTACTCCACTCTCATCCCTGCTCCTAGTGAGAGGATGCAGAAGTGTCTGAATTCCCTTGTATGGCTGTACCAGTTGCAATTGTGCAACTTTTCACTCCTAGACAGCTGACAATATCACCTAATTAAAACAAAGACAATCTGATTTCAGCAGACAAAATATTAGCAGCAAGTGTATAAGAAGCCATCCTTGCAATGCGCTTGCAGAGAAACACTGACTTTCACAGGATAATTTAGATGACACCTACCTGAACTCTGCTGTTAAACATTTTCTGGAGTTTTGTCTGTGGGTTTTATGATAACTGACAGTCTTTAGTGCTCCCACTAAGCTCTTGTTTTAAGAGTTCCTTGAAACTGTCATATACGAACCAAAAGCCTCCCATCCTAAGCCAGAAGGGAAGTGGGGGGAAAGGCTTATAGGCCTAGCTCAAACAAATATTTGTGCTTTGTGATGAGACTGTCCTAAATTTACCTGATTGAATATTCAAACTGGAAGAGTATCCGAACATCTGTGTTCTGAGTCAAATGCACAGGCATACAGATGACTGGCACCACAAGTGCCCTGAGAGCACTCCTGGCCCTGGCAGGTACCCAGAGCCCAGAGCAGCAGGCAGTGCTGGGCTGTTGGAATCAATGTAGTCACAGGCTGTAGAAAATAGGAGCAGCAGACATTTATTTACAGTATGGTCTCTGAAAAAAGACAGTTCAGTTGTTGAAGTGTGCTGCTTTGAAGAAAAGGATCTGACCTCTGTATCAGCATGTTGAGGAAGGAAGCACTTCTTCAGGGACTCCGGAGTTTCCCCTTCTCTCAATATCCCCTACCATTTGCACAACTGAAAACTCCTGAGCTCAACAGCAAAGAATTTCAAACTGCCTAATGTGAATAACCACTGAAGAGAAACTGCAGTAATAGAGAATAGAATTGCTGCCAGGAAAATGAAAACATTTAAAAAGAGAAGCCCTAGGAGCAGAAAAACAGCTTTGGTGGGAGCTATGTTGCAAAGGCCAGCCCTCCCTGGCATGGTTTTAGTGATTCAATTAGAAGCCTTTACAGGTTCAGTAGCTGATTGTCAAGCACACACCTTCAACCTACAGTGCCTGCTCTTGACAGGTTCTGTATGTTCAGGATTTCTCTGTGGCTCAGCGGGCAAGTGAGCCCGAAGCTCTCACTCCCGCTGAAGAGCACTCGAGGCTTTAACAGCAAGGCAATGACAAACAGTGGAGAGACACAGTGGATGCCCATCTCCAGTCCCAGAACAGGAGAAGAGAAGGAAAACAAGCCTGCATGGGAATTAGAACCAAAGGGACTTGCGCTTGAAGGAGAATCTGTCTCCTCAGGGCATATTATTGGGTTTCTGGGGTAAGGCTTCAGAGCTGCTTTTTTAGCCTTTGAAAAAGGAACAGCAGGAAGGCAAGGGAGAAGGAGACAATGAGGCACTCTGGGTCTGGGATTGTCGTTGTCTGATCCAACAGATGGCCAATTTACAGTGTTTTCTTCAAGCAAATTCCCACAGAGGAGAAATTAGCTTGAGTTTGGACCATAATAAAAAGAAATTTGTGAGTTGAGCTCTGATTTTGAGGGAAGAGGGACACTAATGGTCTCCTAAGTATCTGTAGATTTTAATTAATTCTGATAAAACTTACATTCCTCAAGTGGCAAAGCATCCAGAGATATGTTTGCTTTTAACATAGCAAGAAGTGAGGTACCAGGACTTGAACTGTGAAAGTGTGAGTTTTTCACTTGTAACCTATGGCAGACCTCTTCATTTCTATTTCTCGTTGCTTTCATTTAAAATGTAACAGTTAAATATCTCAGAAAATCAAATTGCAACCTTATTTTTCACCCAGTTTTCACTGGAAAATCTAGTTTGCTTGAAAAGTGCTCCATATTTCCCAAAACAAAATATGAGAGACAATGAGTAGGAATCAAGCATTGAATATGTTTTGAAATAGGAAGTCATGTTGCTTGGGTAGAGCTTAGCAGAGAACTGTTTACACTACAGTTGTTGAAATTCCTCTAACTCATTATGGGTTACCCTAGCCTTCACCAGCTCCCTTAGTTTGACTGCAAAATCAATTTAAACCTATCTACCCCATGCAGTTTGAGAAGAGCTTTCAAAATTTCTATTTATGAAAGGCCATTGTAAACGAGTGATTTTCTAAACTGCAATATATTGCAATATTCCACATGTTGTCAGTATGAGCAGCTAGAACCAAACCACAGGAGTGCAGTTGTACTGACTTTTTCCAATTACACAACCAATGAAGGAGGATAGAAGCAAGGCAGATGAACACTTCTAATATGAAGCTGGGTAACCCAAGAGGATTGAAAGGTGAATGGAAGGTCAATGTTAATTTAAAATACAAAATGTCTTCATGATGTTATTTCTCTGTGCAGTTTGGTAACTTCTAAAAGTACAGTAGCTCCAGCCCGAATCTGGAGTAAATTAAAAACAAAATACTAATTGTAGCTTACTCTGTGGCCACATTCTTCAGTCACTGCTGATCTAGTTTCCTTGATCTGACATCCTCATATTTAATCACTAAAAATGCAAAATCCAGTTTCACTGTCTCAGATGGCTCAGGAGGGCAATGCTGTGGTACCCATATTCCTGTACTCCATCTGGTGCCAGTACCACTGGTATCAGCACAAACTTGCCACTTCCAGTAGAAAGCTGCCTGGCAGCATGAAGCAATTCAGGGGTTCGTGCAGGCCAAATTTAGGGAGAGAAAAAACTGAGGTGGAGGTGAAAAAAGTTGAATTAAAGTATTAAATTTTTGTCATACGCAAAAGACCAGTGCGATTCAATGAGAAGCTGTAAATGCATAGATACCAAGCCTCTGCTGGCATCAGACATCAGCTTATAGGGGATAAACCTATTGTTTCTAGGCAGATAAAACACATATGACAATGTCTGACAAAACCCTGGTTCCTGTTCCATGTCATCACAAAACCCAAGAGAAACATTTATGCCTAGCATGGCTGACAATTGTTCCTAAGGACTCCTGAGAGCCAAGCCTGCAGTGAGGAGGAGAACACCATGGGCTCCCTGCCTGCGGTGCCAGAGATCAGATGGAGCCCTCATGAAATCTGAAAGGTGGCATGCATTTTGCCACTGAGCTCTCTCATCCAAATTACTCAAGGTAATTCAGATAAAACAAGCTAACTTGAGCATTTAGTTTCATCAAATTTCTCTTTTGGGAACAGTTGTAAAAAAAAAAAAAAAAAAAAGCTATTCCAGTTCCACAGATGTTTACCTGAAATCAAAACCAGGATTTTCCTTCTACTAGGTTTTAGGCTTCATTTCCACACTGAAACAAGCTTTTCTCCTCTATTTCCTCCCATATTAACAACTACAGCAAATATAGTGAGCACATAATTTATCAAAAATGTTTTAATGAAAATGAAAACTAGAAAACATTAAGAAAATGTGTTAACCAGCATGTCAGAAATAATCTGTGGCCCAAAATAATCAAATGAAAACAAATGAATTTCTGAGTTCATGGAGGAACATGTGGTGTCTTTTGAAAATGGACATCTCTTCAAAATGCCCCTTCTCTGGCACATTCCAGGAAGGCCATTTTCATGGATGTGCTTGCATGAGTGTTCTCTATGTCTGCAGCCAATCAAGAGAGAGTCCTCTCAAAGATACTTCTTCCTTTTTTCTTTTTTTTGATGGAAAATAGACAGTAGGAGAGAATGTATCTAAAACCTTTTGAATTAATCTTTTTCTTAAAAATCTATAATATCAAAATTAATAAAAAAACCAAAACACTACCACAAAACAAAACAGGATGTTTCCCCTGTAATATTAGTAATAGAATATTTCAAATAGAACATTTCAAATAATCATTTAAATTTTAAAAAATCCCAACACTAATATATCCAGTTGTCAGAAGTATTGTACAAGTTTTTGAATGCCAAATACATCAGCCTTTTGAGATTAATAATCTTCTCTTTGGGCAAGAAAGAAAACATTTTGCAATCCAATATTTCCACACTGAGATTGTTTTCCACTTTGTTTTATGTGCAAATAGTTGAGATGTCAAAATTTCATCAGTGTGGGCTGAAAACAAATTAGTAATATTTCCTACAGGGAGACAATTCAATTTTCCACATTACTCTGACTGAGAAGCTGTTCAGACCAATGTGTGTTTTTATAGCATGCAGGCTTTGAAGTACCTGAATACCCTCAAGTCCTGTTCAGGCTTGGTTTATGTTCTTTAAGATTCTTCACCTCCATCTTTCAGCTCTTCTGAGAGCCCACACTCTCAAGGAAAAAGCTTTCCCAAAGAGATAGTAAGGCAGCAGAAATAATAACTGTCAAACCTCAGTATAAGATTGAACAGATAAATGGACTACTGCCTGCAATATTTGCTCTTAATTAGCTGCAATTATTACCACCTTAATGAAGTCAATAGGCTAAAGGGAAATATAGAGTTGGCAAAATTAGCTGGTGGAAGTGGTTAGGTTAGCCAAGATAGAATGTGTAAGGCTCTAATGTACTCCTAAATAATTACATTATTTTCAAAGTTGATAAATGTAATGGGCAGTCTCAGGTGCATCCATGTACAAACAGCTTTGAAATCAAAGTAACCTTTTTAGGGAAAGAAAAAAAAGCAATTAAGGGTCTTTTGTTAATGAGAAACATAAAACTGAAGAGGGAGAAAGTGAATAAAATGAAGAGTTAAATGGTTTCAGCCCTCTTGTCTTTTGTTTCAATTATCTTGTCTTTAGGAAAGAAAAATGCAGAAATGTGAAGGTCTAAAGACACTGAAGGAATATCTTCCCTCCTCCCACTGAGGGAAACATCTTACATCATTCAGTGTAAGAAGGAATTGAAGACGCTAGGAATTTTTTTGGCAAAGAAAATAGTTATATCAATCATGAAAGAGTTATAAAAATTAAATTAATTGCATTGAGAAAGCTAAATAGACCTAAATAGATATGTCTGTCTACCTTGACTTGAATTGCACAGGATGCATTAATAGTCAGCAAATGTACAGCAGGGAAAAAGAAATAGTTTCATGCAACATTTAATTGAATTGTTGTTTCTCACTGCAGGGAAATTTTACTGACACTAAAAGCCTGGCAAGATTAAAAAAATCTTTGTGTTTGTATGAATTACATGTTGGATACATGCCTATGTTTTGACTTACTGTCAAACAAGGTATATGGCTGGAAACCTGGGGCTTGCTCCCATTACCTTGGTAGTGTGTGTAGAGCTTTTAGGATGGGAAGAATTTCAATTCCCTGTCCTGCTATGACCTCACCACTATGATTGCCAAGAGTACTTTGTTGTTGGCTTTAAATGGTAGCAGAATAGAGCAAATTCTAGAACTCTTACTTCTTGGAATTCCTTCCTTTAGTTCTTGCTCTGAGACATTCAAGTGGCAACCAAGGTGACAGAAAAATTTTTCACCATTTTCTGCATTCACCAAAGACCAGATAAATAATTTATGTCTTATCTTTAGTCCTTCAATACAAGCTATCTCAGCACTATGAGGACTCTGTAGTCTATGATGCTATGATAACACTGACAAGAAAGAAAATAGAATTGTTTATATGGTTTACCCCATTTTTTTATCTTTGATTCTCTCATGTATTTCCTACCATGTCATATTGTTAGAAGATAAGCCACCAGTAACATAACAGCAGTCACACAGAAAAGCAATACTACTTTTGCACAGGAGACAAAATAATTTTGACAACCTTTATCAAATGCTGTTTCATACAACACAAAACTAATAATACTTGCATAAGCAGAAGCTGAGCAGTATAATGATCAATAACCCTATTTTGTCCTGCAGAGTTTCCCAGGGGCTCAATCCCAAAATTATTGAAACATAGTGGAAAAGATTCCCTCTGGCTTAGTAAGCTTGGATCCAGCTCCAGAAAAAGAAATAATTATTTATGACATAACTTTTTTATTTGATCACAAAGCCAGTTTTCTGTGTTCCTTATCAACCCCAGATGTCATTCATTTACACTTCTAGATACTTATACTTTATAAATATAGTTTGGGAAGCTAGGGAGAAATGCCTGGAGAGCACATGCTGTGCTGGAGAACATCTACCAAAGGGAAGATTTCTGCAGTGAGTTAGCTCTGCTGATTTGTGTCCAGGGGTACTCTGTAGTCTTGTCCCATATTAAACTTGCATAAAGCAAGGAGTTAATGAAACATGAGATTTGTCCTAGCCTCCTTTCTATACTACTTGCTGTTTTCTAGGAAGTTTTTTTCATTTCCAAGCCTGGTCTCTAGCAAAAAATTGCTCTTCTAAGTTCTGTAGTGTTCTGCTACTTTTTGTTCTTATCTTGTCTCACTTTCTTCTTGCCTTCTGGAATACAGCATCTGAACCCAAGTGCAATTAATAGCAAATAAATTTAGACTTGGGAAAATTCTCCAAATGAAACTGGTGAAAGAAAAGCACTCATCTCCTGTGATATACTTCTGACAAAGTATAATTAAAATATTTTCATGCTGGCTTGCCTGCTCTGTCTGCCTTTCATGAATGATGAATTCTATCAAGCTATTATTTATCTACACATTGTGTGAGGAAGGATTAAGCCACTGAAGCGTTCAATATCAGTAAATGATCTGGAACTCCATAAAAACATCAATTATTATGCAGTTAAAGACATCTCAGAGGTCTCTCAGGAAGCTGGCGTTTTGTCTTCATTCCTCTGGTGATGGAGTGTGAGGATGGCTGTCTCCAGAGACAGAGCATGTACAACTAAAATGTAAGCTACAGGACTGTGCAGAAAAGAGGGGGTTTTCTCAGTTACTTATTAGGATATACTGGAAGAAAAATGGAGCCTGAGTCAGTGCAGAAAAAGATGCTTTACGTATATCTCAGAAAAGATGGGCTCCTCTGCCTAAGCCCCTCCATTTTGGGCTGACACAATGCAATGGTACCACGTCCTGAGGTCAAAAACCTTTGAGGATTTTTGGTGAAACAATCAAAAAGACTGAATTAATTTGAATGTATTGGTGTCTGGCTGAGTGGTAGGAAGCCTGGAAATCTATTGACTAGGAAACAAATCCCTGCTCAAAGTCACGTTGTCACTTTTTATTTATTTTTTTTTAGTGGTAGGGCTCTGCTAACTTCAATGTAGCTGTGCCAATTTAGAGCCAAAGAGGATCTGAAATATCAAGCAGGAACCATTCCCAAAGTCTTTCCCCTAAGCAAAAAAAAAAGTTTGAACTAAAAAAAAAAGTTTGTAGTGTAGAGATTGCATATAAGCCTCAATGAAATTATGATATACAAAAAATACTGCTGGTGACCTTAAATTACACAACAAAATGACAGAGGACATCTAAAAATTAATTCTAACTCATTAAATGCATTGCTCACTTAATGAATGATTCATGATTCGTATTGCTCAAGTTGCCAAACATTACCTCAAATTATAGATTGGGCACATCCTGTCAGCAGTATTAATAATTGCAATTATGTCAGTGTAAGTACCTTCAGATACAAAAGCCAATACATTATCTGCTCCAAGCCTTCCTGCCTCACCCTCAGAGCAGGACTAAGCTCAGGTCCCTGGAGCACATAGGAGCACACTTTTTTTGTCAAAAAACCACCATACTTGGGAGATCTAAAGGTCTGAAAAAGGCTGAAAGATGTGCATGGTCAGAGTTGATCTCAGCACACCTTGTGATAGCCAAATAGAGTTGGACCATGAAAACACAGGACTTGTCCAGTGATTTTCTAATCCTCCCTCTGCTTGTGTCCACCAGAGCTTCAAATCTGATCAGCTGTTTAGGAAGCTCCTGAACAAACAGCATGATGAATAGCTGTAACTAGGAAAAAAAAGACAAAAAAAAGTTTGTGTTAGTTGTACTGCTTAGAAATTGTCCTGGAAATCCAGCCACAGGTGAGTCAGAACCAGAATGCCATCTCCCTGTGCATGTATTCTTGCAGACTTGCATTATGAACATTTTACATGTACTTTTTGTGAGCCCACACATTCAGTCCTGTTTAAATGATGGTGAGACCACAAACCACTCTTGTGGCAGTGCCATATGTGCAGCACATGAAAATCCAGCTCCTTGTACCAGATTCACATCTGTGGACTTTCAAATTTCTCTGAAGTCCCCTATTTGAGAGGAATGGGGCAAAATAAGCATTGAGTTCAACTTCTATCTGACACAGAGTGCATTCTATGTGATTAACTGCATCCTCTCCTTTTTCTCTTCAAGCTAGACAGTGGCAGTCTGATGTCTCAGTAGGTCAGCTAAATTAACCTTAGTAGAGACAGAAGAGGCAACAAAAGACCTTTCTATCTGAAATGTTCACAGAGAAGAATCTTAACCCAGGGTAGTCATTATACAGCTTGGAACCTTGCTTAGGGTACTTTGTGGTAAATTCTGGAATGAAGCTTTTCTTTCTCTTGCAATTAAATTGTTTATTTATTTAATTACCTACTTCTTGGAAAATATGGAGCATTTAAGGTAACTTTTGAGGTAATAAAAACCATAATTGAACCAGGATATGAAAAGATGGATGTAAATTGGCTTTGGATCTTTTATAGCAGGGAATTTTTTTATGACTCAACAGAAAAACAAGAAGCAGGAAATCTATTTCTATAGTGAAACACAAAAAGTCTCTGCCTGCTGTAGTGACAGGATTAGAAGATGTAAATATTGTGGAGTTGTCAAAGCATCTGCTTTGGGATTTCAGATGAGCTAGATGGTTTGACTGGAGTTTCTAAAATGCGTTTACCAGAAAGGTTTATTGAACTTTCTAGAGCTGGACATGATTTACTTTCTTTAAGTGCAAAAAAAAATCAAGGCAGTCTTTCTTCATGCTGAAAGATTGCAGAGGGCAAAGTCACTTTGCTGCTTATTGAAGTAGATACTGAACTGCCATCACTGTATTCACTGACCTTTTGTCTCAGTTTGACTCAGGGTGAGAAACTGAGCAGCGCTTTCATATAAATTACCACTATAATCTTCTACAATGACATGCTTGAATTTTCTTCTTTTCTTTTTTTCCCCCCTCACCTCACGAAACAGCTTTTTCCTTCCCCAGTGAGTGTGGCTACACTAGAGGAGTACCAACAAATTTACACTGCTTGGTTTACTCATAGGTAAACTCCATTTCCCTGTATCTTCCCTCAATTCTAGTGCCACTACACACTGCTTAGATTGTACCATATCTCTTATTCTCAACCCTGAATCCCTCTGATATTGCCCTGGCATCTCAAATAAATGATGCCTACCTGTCTGACCTATGCCAAGGAAGGCATTTGTGGAGTGTGCAGTTGCAATCATCTATTCCATAGCAATGATACAAAAAGTCAAGCAAAAAAAATTATGAGGGAACCCTTGTATTTTTATGAGACAGTTTATTTGCCATGAGCAGGCCACAGCTGGATCTCTCCAGCCCCAAGAGTACATGTGTGTAGGCAGGTTTGACTTGTAACCCAGCACAAGATGAATGGGCAGCATTAGGGGAATGACAGAACAGCAGAACACAATGAAAAGCAATTCATGAGGGAGGCTGGCTGGTCAGCTTTATTGCCATGCTGTTTGCTCCACTCATTGCAAGGTATTTATAACATGCTTGTTTGACTGTTGTTTTCTCCACATCAGGTTGCATAATAATTTGTGGAGGAGAGATGAGACAAAGATGAGATATTGAAAGACTCCCTAAGAATAAACTTGACAACAAAGAATAAATGGAACAATTCTTTGGCAGGATGGGGGTTCATGCTCCACTCAGCTGCAGCTGAGATGCTTGGGTTAGGAGCTTGAGAGCAGAGAGAGAGATTTTGGGTACCTGATTCAGAGGTCTGAAAAGCCAAATGACTGTGAAAGTATTTCCCCATCCTCATTCACTGAAGAGCTGAAGGCGAGTCTGCTAACTTAGGTACCATTGTTAAACATCAGCTGCTATAGGTATGAAAACTCTCTCCTTCACTCTCTGTTTGTTCTGTAGTAATTAATCAGTAAATCTGTAACCACCACTAGAAGCCAGGTATTGAACTGCATGCTGACACGACTCTTGATACCAGCATGGCTTTTATTCCTATCCAGTATATTCTGGATGTTCTTTTATTCCTATCCAATATTCTTAGCAGAAATCTAGTAATTTTTCTATTGAATATTATAAGATGTGCCAGGAAATCAAAAAATAATAATTTAAAAATTATACCCCTCTGGGCACCCATACTTTGAATTCTTTCACAGGATTCAAAATAGTTATCATAATGTACACTTTCTTGTGAGGCATGTGATAACTGTGATTTTCTTTAAAGCTATGAGCTTCTCCATTTAAAATACACTTTAAAGTGGTATTTCAACTATCTATGATGCCATGAAGGAATGAAATCATCTAAGTGTTGTCATAAAGAAGACTTTTTCGGGATTCAAGACAGCCTTTAGAAAGTTTGCATGAGTGTTTTCAGAAGGAACAGCCAAATGTAGGGGACTTACTCTGAATCCAAAGAAGGGTAACCCTCTGACAAGACCTTTCTTCAAAACCTTCTAAGCACCACAGCCCTTTGGGTCTCAGAACTGGCATTTTATTTCTACAACACTGGAGATAAAGATCAGCAGGAAAAGAAAATACCAGGCAGAATGTTTTTCAGAAGTTTGTTCCAGAAGGAAAGACACTTTCTGCAAGTAGAAAAAAAAATAGCATGAAAAAAAATGCCACGTTAAAAGCAGTCCTGCAGAGTCATCAAAACTTAAATAACTTATCTTTGTTAATCTCCTGGGAGCACGGCAAACGACAGAACAGAGAGAGAGACAGAGCACAGCTTAGTGGATACGAGTGATGGAAAACACTGTGGTATGCATCAAACAGTCTTTAGAGAAGAAAATGTGTTTGGAATATTTTCAGCACCTTCATTTCAAATGGCATCAGAGAACCAGTCAGGGAAAAGGATGAATTAATGAGTCAGAATGTATAGATATTCCAGGGAGTTTTTCTGTCACTGGATTCACTGACAGAATTTTTAAAGCAAAAGAGAGGTGGTTATGATGACACAATCTATCTGGTATCCATGAGGCAATAATATATAACAATTGGCAATATTATGTCTTTACAGAGTAGTTTAATAAATAAAGAGCTTGATGACAGTTGGAGGTGGTGGGTTTCTTTTTTTGTTCTTGCTGTTTCTGGTGAAACTACTGAAAGCCTTTCAGGCCCTTGCCAGGTTTTATCATTACAGCTGGAGCTGTAATAATACTAATAACTTGCTTATTTATGGTTTTACTGAATGTAGAAATGGAATAAGGATTCACTTACCTTCAGCACACAGAGATGAAAGAGAGGGGGAATTATGAGAATGAGTCACTTATTATTTAGTAGTCTCATTTAGGCCAGTTCTACCAGGCTTCCACCAACTTCATGGTATCATTTCAAGGCTTTGATCCTGGTTTTAGCTCAGCTCTGCTGCATTTATATGAATCCTCTTGTCTTCCCTTTTTCCTTTCTTAGACCCTGCTTTCTCCTTTCTCTTTGAGCATTGTTGTAGCTCTCCCTTAGCAAAAGCTCTGTGTGTTTACGTGGATACGCCTGCCATCAGTGATGTGCCCCAAAATCCCACCACTTCCCAGCAAGCACAGGCTCTGTGTAAAAATGTGCCAAAAAACCCCAGTGCTTGCCTGTTTCATTGCCTGTAAACAGACAAGAGGATGAAAAGGTGAACAAGCCTCCAGGTGTCCTCCATGCCTTGAACTGTGGCAAGCCATGAAGTTATAGACGAGCTCTAGTGTCTTGGCCTGCCTATTGCGCCCAGCATTGCTCTGAGGTGAGTGAGACATCACCTGTAGATCTTTGAGCTCTGAGTTGCAAGATAAACTTGGAGCAGGAAAAAGAGAAAAAAAAAATAGACAGACAGGGGACTTGAATGGATAAATAGACTGCCATAAACATTAGCACTTCTGGGAGGCAGACGTGCCTTTGAGGTCAGGGATGATGTGCTGTGCCCACACTTTTCAGGGACAGACACTGATTCCAGAAAATTCAATCTAAGTCACTGTTTTTATGCCAAAACCCTGTTCCTGCAAAAGCTCTGTGTTATCATGTGCAATATCATCATCACTGCTAGTGTAACTGTTCTGCCACAACTCATCCTTCTACTTTTATTTTTCGTACTCAAGTATTTTGCAAAGTATATTTCTGATACTATAAGGGCAGTCAAAAAACTGAGAATGCTGATCTGGCTGGGTTGTAATTAGAGCTGGACTAATTATAGAGGTAACTCTTCACAGAGCATCAGTGAACTGAGTATTCTTAAAATGCATTGAATCTCTATACCCTCATCCTCTTCAACAATGGATGAACAACAGAACCTCCAAGTTAACAGCAGAAATGATAACCCAAAGAGTCTGGCTACCTTCCTACAAGCCTTTGTGTTTGAACTGTATGTGGTTGGCACTCTTGATGCTTCTGTGCTGAGCCTTTACACTGGAAAATGAATCTCAGCTGCATCATCATTGTAGACTCCATTCATGTCAGGGCTATTATGCTCAGAGAGGAAGCAGCTGCTTCTTCCAGACCTGCATGCTTGGGATCAGAGATGGACAGCTGTCACCATTACCAGTAAAAGCAGTTTGGAGGGGAGAGAAAAGATACATATCATGTAATGGAGATGGAGAGGTTTACTGCTGTGTGATCCTGTTCACTGCTATTCCACAGTTCTGCCAGGGCCTGCTAAAACAGGCATTTCTCTTGCTTATGCACAAGGTAGCACTTGTTGGCAGAGAGTGCAGGGCTTGGGAATCTCCTCATGTGATTCATTACAGCAGGTATGTGAACTTGTGGTAGGGCAAGAATAGAAATAAGGGGTAGGGGCAAACATGGAGCCTGATTCACTTGTGCTTCACTGTGAAGCATAAGTGAATGATTCCACTGGTTCCATTTTGCTTTGCAATGAGCTGAGGTATGCATCTGAGGAGTTGCTCTTGCGGTGAAATTTTGCCAGCATACAGCTTTGCTCACATTGAACCTTTCTCCAGGAAAACGCTGTAATCAGGGCAGAACTGTAAGAGTCTGATCTTTACTCCTTAAGCTGCTCTCTATGGGCCCTTGCATCCGTCCTCTTTCAGACTGGCTGCAAAGGCTACCTGGCGGTCAACAACAGGACAGAGCTGGGGAAATTGGAGCAAGGGGGCTCCCTTTCAGATTCCCTGGGTCATCTCAGCTTCAGCTCCTGCGAAGCAGCTGATTGCAAGCTGCAGGCAGGTGACTCCTCTTGGACAAACTTTGGGGCAGTTAATTCTGGTGTAGATCAGATGCTGACTTACTCTGAGTAAGAAGCCAAGCACCTGCATGAGGCTGGTTCCTTTTTGTCTCCACTGTGCTTTTCTCACAGACTGTTTTCTGCACAATCACATGGGTTGCTTTCATCATGTCTGATCCCATATTAAACAAAGGTGCTTGTGTTCCTGCTTCCCTGATCCAGAGCACCTGCAAACTTCATGGCATATGCTAGAATCACAGAAACATAGATTAATTCATGTGAATACAGCCTCAGGAAGTCTCCACTCCAATTTCATACTCGAAGTAGGGTCAGTGTTGAGCTCAGACAAGGTTGCTATGGTTTTTATCTGTTGTGGCTTGAAAAACTTCCAAGGATGGAACCTGTACATAAATTTGTGTCCACTGCTTTGCTGGCCTCATAGTGAATTTTTTTTTTCTTTCAGTATCATAAAAATCTTTTGTCTTCTTTCTTTCATCCTCCCACTACACACCACTATAAAAAAACTGGCTCCATCTTCTCACTAGATTCCCTCTAGGTATTGGCAGGCTGCTACCACAGCTATCTCTTCTTCAGGCTAAACACCCTCACTGTCCTTAGCCTTCCCTCCCGGGTCCCGTGCTTCCCTCTATCTGACAGTCTATCCTTTGTCGTTGATCTTGGACCTATGGTCTGCTCTCAAACTACTTTCCAAGATGCATCAGGTACTGAACAAAAGCATTTTTTAAAAAATTAGAAATCTCTATATACTTCTGATCTGCTGGACACAGTCACCCCTGGACATACCCTCTGTTTCATGGCTGATGGGAAGTAAGGAGCTATCCAAAGCAATTGTCTGCTGGATGAGAGCCACTGCCACTGAACTGGTAAAACCTGGGAGAATCAGGGCAGAAAACAATGTGAGTAGAAGGAGGAAACACCATGTTTATCCCAGTGGTGATTCTTATCCCCAGCCTTGCAGGCAGAGCCCAGCTGCCCTAGGGAATACTGCGTCACTTCAGCCACTCTGTGCGGGTTCGGTGACTGAACTGAAAGAACCAATCTTCTGTCCAGCAGTTTTCTAAGAAATTTCCTGTAGTCTCCATTAATTTTCTTTTGAGAGGGAGATATATAGAGAGCTTTTTGCTTTCCTTTTACACAGAGAGAACTTTAATTAGTGGCCTTTGTGTTAAACTGCTAGATGTGGCCACCTGTGGTATCTTGAGGTTATTCACATTTGTAAGTGTTTTTAAATGTTGGGTCTAAGCCACCCAGGGATTTTACAGCAGAGTGAAATACCCAGTTGAAATATCCAGAAGCTTTTCCATTACCTTAAACCTTAGGAGTGGCTACAGAAAAGTCTGAGTCTTGTACTAATATTTCTACTACAGGAAACTTTTTTTTTAGGAGGTGGGAGGGCAAATGTGAGCGATTTCAACTTGTTATTTACTTGTTCCATTGTCTTATTCACTTAAGGGACAAGACCTGAGTAAAAATGGTGATGACTTATGTCTATTTTATTTTGCTCACTTGAACAAAAAGTTTGAACACTTGCCCATGGCAGTCATATAATTTCCTTCCTCTCCTCCTGTTTGTACTATGATGACCTTGTTTTTGTCAGGGCTTCCTCCAACACATCCCATCCCATGACATTCCAGTAGCTCTTCTCCCTGCACCTTTTCCCAGAATTTTAATTTCCAATTTATAAAGGAGACCTGTTAGCCACGTCTCCTCCATAGAATAGATGAATGAAAAAGATGGTATTTTATTATTTCTTAGTTGTTCTGCTGATTATGACAGTCTTCACAGGACAGTTACTATGCTCTTTTTTTATGATGATTCTGCTAGTCTCTGCTGTTTACAAAGTCCTTTTATCAGTTAAGGTTCCCTGTTACTTTATGAACTTACAATAGTCATAAGCATTTGGAAATAAACAGGATGGGTGAACTGCAGCAGGTGCTTAAAAGTAGGGGAGCACTGTCCAGCAAATACACCTGGAAAACCAGCCTGCAAAGCAGAGTGTATCTACAGCTCCAGGACATCAGAAGCTCATTAGGTTACAAACCTGAACCCAATGTTATACTTTGCAGATTTTTTTTTTTTTTCAAGATAGATATGCCAATAACCTGGCAACAGTCACAGCCCCAGAGAGTTTTACATGACCCTGTGGTAAGGAGAGAAAAGAGAAATATTGTCCTTCAGGAGAAGGAAATGCTTGGCTGGGCACTCTTAATGTTACAAACGGGTACTGAAGACTGTTTTCTCCTAAGTGATGAATAGCAAGGGTGATCCCAGGACAGTTTACAGCAGGGAAGAGCAGAATATGATTCTGGATCTAATAAAACAATGAACTAGGACTAGTCCCCAGACACCAATCCTGTTTTTTGCCTATTTCATAGAAAAGTCATGAGCCTACCAAAAGCAACAGAAATTTTGCCATTGGCATACACAGGGCTTTTGACCTATTGATCTTTTTTCAGAGCAATTTACCATGAGATTTCAGGCTCTGAAATTGGAGTTTAGATGAGTAATGTAGCTTGTACAGTGGAGCCCTGCTCTCAGCAATCTCTAAAGTCAGGCTTCCAGGGCCAATGCTGATGTGTGGAATTTCACAACTCAATCCATGAACACTCTCTAATATCCTCCCAGTGACTGCTGTTTTCACGAGCAGTCTGCTATTTAATTAATTCTAAACCTGCACAAAAGTAGCATGTTTGCAGAGCAGATGAAATGAATCTAGCACAAGCAAATATTATCTGTGTATTTTTGTCATGAATAGCTATCTCTGTATGCTACAGAGGGAGCTCAGATTAATTCTGTGAATCTCAAACCCAAACAATGTAGAGACATAAACACACTGTACATTCAATGGGTGTGCACTTTCTGACAGAAACACTGGTTATTGTTGATTAGCACATATAATTTTGATCATATTGGATTTATTTTTCTTTGTCTAATATTCACAGTTCTGTCCAAACCCCTCGTGCACATGATAACAAGAAAAACAAATAAAGAGGAAAAAATGCAATGCAGATCCAGCATACAGAGAAATACATTAGTAAAGAATTCAAAAGATAGGAAATAACAAAACTACAGTAGAGCATAAATATGTATTCTACACATACACACATGGAGAAAGAGAGATTATGCTTTGAAGGCATTATGAGCTTTTGATTTTCTATCTGTTGCAGAACGGACCCATTTTAAGGAAGCAGGAAAAATGATTACTTGAGTTGTGATTACCTCTAACAAACTTCTGTGTTTGCTGGAGTAGTTGCAGTCACTCTTGGTGATATAACACCTTCTCGAATAAAAATAGGAGGACAAAAGGAAAAAAAAATTATCTAAGGTGAAGCACTAAACTACTTGACACTCCCCACCACAAATAGTACTACCTAAGTCAGATTGCTTATAAGTGTCCAAAAAACAACTTCATGAACTTTCTTTTCAGACAGAGAAAAATCTCAAATGTCTCTTCTCAGTTCCTGCATAGAGCCTTGCAAAACCAAAACTTCTGGCTCACTTATCCAAATTCACTACATAAGATTTATTTTTATCCTGACCCTAACAAACACAGGTAGAATGAACCACTTTCAGGCCACAGAAGTACAGTGTGCATCACAAGATTTAGAAAGAGAAGCTAGGAAATGTATGATTTTTTCCTCTTTTTGCTACATTATCTTTATTCACAGCCAGATACCAGAACAAGCTGCATCACCATTTACTTGCTCTCAAACATTACCCTGTTTCCCAGTATTGAAAGAACAGGAAGTATCACAAGTCACGTGCTGCAGGGTCATGACAAATTTGCTAGAATGCCTGAAACACAAATTTCTGTTTGTGTTTGAAGTCCATGTGTATTTACATTGGAGTTGAATTCATACTGACTCTGGTTTTCACAAGACAAACTGCATCAGATTCTCACTACCTGATGTAGAGAAGCAACCCCCCTCCACCTGTGAAGATTACAAGGCAGCAAGAAGAGATTCTTCCAGAGAAAGTGTAAGAGTTCAGCTCTCTTAATCTCTCTGCCATACCTGTATTTGAAAATAGCTATGAACTGTGTTCTTCTGTTCAATTATAAACAGATTGTGCAGAGGTATGGGGTATGAATTTACTAAATCACAAGATCCATTTTTCTTCTTACCACATATAATTAAATTATTTGTGAATGCCATCTTTTGTATGCTTGATCCTCTTTGCAAAGGTGCTGCAATGCAAATGTGCTATCACTGAAATGCTTCTGGTGGGGTTAAGGAGAAAGCACACTATCCCTTGAATTACAATGTCTGAGATCTACAAACAATTAGGAAGAGAATAAATGCCTATGACAGTGGCAGTGCAGGTTGGATAGCATTTGTTTAGGAGGACCAGAATCATTATGAGTGGATACAAAATCATGAAAGATCTCTGTAAAGAAAAATTACATTTTTAAATGCTCCTTTGCAAAGTAGTAAATGTACAGAAGCAGATAATTAAATTTAAAGGGCATTTTCGAATAATAACATTAGAAAGATTAAGAGGTTAAACATTAACCTGTCTGTAAATCCCTCCACTATGTCTTTCTACAAATAAGAGTGTCTGCATTTTAATTATTTGGTGTTGTTCAGTGACTTGAACTTTCAATGGGGTTGCACTGCCTATCACAACAGATCAAGAGCAGGGCAACAAACAGATCCAAACTAATTAAAAACTAAAAAAGAATCTAGTCCTGCTTTAATATCATTTCATACATACTAAAAAAATCAAAAACCAAACCCAAACAAAAAAAAATGCTTTAGAAATTTCATGAAAGACATTCAGGACTTTATATATGTGGAGGACACTGATGTTGTAGATAACATGTTTAAAGCCTTAAAAGTATTGAATTTAGAACTGAAGCTCATTTACACTAAGAAACGAGAAAATGTCATGATAATGATTTACCCACAGCCTGAAAGGGCACCACCAGCCCTCAGAGATTTTTCTGTTTACTCTGTGACTGGGTCTGCAGCAGGGAGCAGTAGTGCTTTAGCATGTGCTACTGCTGAAAGGTCTAAAATGAAAAACTGGGGGTCACTGTCTTGGACATCAGTCCAGCTTGACCCAAGGAGCCTGCTTAGAGAATGGAAAGTCATTTGCCTGCTCTTTGACAAGCCCAGTCTAAGATGAAAGCATCACACAGCTGTTTTCCTCCTCACTGCCAGGGTTTTTTTGTGGTTTTTGTAAAGTAAGAAGGGAAAAATAACCCACTGAGAAGCAGTTATACCAAAACATCTTAAGCCTGTTATATCACGAACAGAAAAAAAAGTGACAAGCAGACAATATTCTTCTTTTTTTTTTCCTTTTTCCCTTTTTTCCCTGCAAACATTTCCTTTCAGCTGTCCCTTTGAAGTCCCAGGCTTACAGCGTGAGTGACTGAGAGCAAGGAGCTGTGAAATGCGCCTTTGAGCCACAGAGCTCTCAAAGAGTATCACAAGGCGTGTACGAGTGGGGAACACGACATCTGCAAATCAGTGTGGTCTCACTGAGGCTTTGTGCAGCCTCAGACTCCGAGAGCTGCAGAGAGCCACAGATTTCAGCAGGGAAAATCACCTCCCATCTTCATCCCACCTTCCCACCTGGGTTATCTCACTTCCACTCTGGGCAGTGAGTTGGTGTAACCAGCTTATGAGGAAATAACTGAGCATACTAAATACACTGGAAATTCTGATTATGAAACAAGACTATCACTTTTTGAAAAAATAATTTCTATCCTCTTCTTTGAAGAGGTTATGGAGACCAAGTCTCAGTAAATGGCAGTGGATTTGAGAACTTAAATGTTAATTTAAAATGACAATTGAGGCTAGATTTCAGAACTTCAAGTTGCTTCAGTGTTTCCACAATACTGTTCAAAGTGCAAGGCTTGAAGAAATGTTACCCTGTCGCTCTGTGGGCTGTCATAGGATAATACAGACAGGTACTGAAACTAGGGTCAGTGAGGAATTTTGACTGAAAACAGGCATTAAGGGGTGACAATTTGAAGAGCCCATGTGAATGCTCTTGCAGAACTCTTTTTCTTGCTTCTTCTGATCAACTTCTTTATTATTCATGCCTCAGTCTTGTTCCTATTTTTCTCTCTCACATTCAGCCCATTTATTATTTTCTCTTGCCCCATACCTCCTTGCATGTCTTTCTCTAGGTATGTTCTTGTGCTCTTCAGGTAGGTTTGTGCAGTGTGGAGGCACGTTGCAATGCAGCAATCACTGCCGAGTGGTTCTGCTGCTGTTGCATGGCACAGTGGGAGGGATTTAATCTCCAACATGACACTCCAGGGACACAGCAGATTGAAGGAGGAGATTGTTCCCTAAGCACACTGCTAGATACTATTCCTATCTAGATTTAATTTTACTTCCCGTAAGTTTGCTTTACCACGAAGCCCCAGTTTAAAGAGTTGTTATGTAAAGATGGATTTAGGTTCAGAGAAGTGGACCACTGCAGAAGAATAGGGTAAAGTGAGACCTCAGAAAATGAAATATATTAGTCAGTAGTCTTTTTGTCCTTAGACATGTGTGCTGTGGGAAAGTGGTCTGAGATGTAGAAGCAGAAACAGGAAACTTGCAGACAGTAACAAATGAGTTTGACAAAGAAGGGCAGATAGTAAGGCACAGCATAACTGTGGAATTTCAGGACTGAGAGTCTGAGATCCCCAACACCACAAATGGGAGAGAAACTGACTTCATCAGCAAGTCAAGTCATTATACCAACAGTTGTGATGAAGCTGACATGGTGCTTCTGCCACAATGTAAAAGAGGTTCCCATGTAGTAAAATACAATGACACGGTTTCTGAATTTCAAAATCAACCTCTTTCTCTCTTTTAATTAAAAACCATCTTTGACATAGAATGGAATGTGCAAGGGACATCAAATATATTCATCACCATCATTCTGTGGAAATTTTGTATCACACAGACTTCATTGCTAAAGTAACAAAGTGAGTTTGTGAAGTTTGCAAATCTGTGCACAGAGTAATGGCCTGCTCTTCTCCATCCTGTGCTAGCAAATGCCCCTCAGGCTTTTAATTTTTTTGGCTTCAAATAATCCAATTTATCCTTTCTTAAACCCTATATATCAAATGTTCCCTTTATTTTATTTTGGTCAATATTCAAGAGCTGTCAAAATCTGATGCGAACAGACTTAACAATGTCTCTTTAAAAACCAAAACGTGCAGAGAGCTTGGGAGTATTTGCTGATGAATTTTAGTCTACCTGGCCCAGTGATGATGAATATAATTTTTACAGAAGTAGATGGTCAGACAAGTCCCTCAGTTTTATGTTATTAAGTTAAGCTTGCTAAATATTATATTATTTTTTAACAGAGCCTTCTCTTAAAGGCATAATGAATTAATGCAAAGCTAAGGTATTTTACCTTGCTAAGAGTAGCTGCAGCATGTTAGGACCAATATCTGGACCCATGCATCAGAGCCAGATTTAGACACAGATTTGTTAAACCTGTAATAGAGTGAAAACACAATTAGTCTGTAGCTATAGTCTATGTAATTAAAGTTGGTAGCAGTCGTATAGTGAAACCGCACAGAGACTCAGAGAAGCTATTCTAATGCAGTAGCTATGAAAAACTGCTAAATAAATCTCTCCTTTCTTTGGCAAGGACTAATCTTTGAGGTTCTCTGTTCACAACAGAGAAGATGGCCATGCAGACTCACAGTAAACAATCATGGTTGTGATCAACATATTTATAATTAGCTGTAGCAAACACTTCATTTTAGATTTTTAAATGTTTTTATAGGTATTTTGTTAGGCATTGCCTCTCTTTCCACCTTTCACAAACTTTTCTCAGACTGCAGAATGGACTTGGAAATATAAATTCTGGTTTGGAAATTTAGATATCACTGCTTTATGGAAAGGAAATGACCTAATTAAGTTCCTTCAGTATTTCACTATCACTGCTTCAAATGCAGTCATACAGGCACAAAAAAATTTAGCTGCCCTCTCAGAAACAAGTTTGAACTTCTGTTTAATAGATGCTTAAACCCTTGCAAAAAATTTGAGCCATTCCCTGTAATATCTGAGTCACCATTCTTTCCTGTGCTTCTAATCTACATCTTAGGTAAGCTGTTAAGTAAGATGGAAGATGTGTAAAAATGCCCAGAACTTATGGACACAGAAGAACAGACTAGATTTTCAAGCTTTTGAGAATTTCATGTAAGACTGACCATGATGGTGTTTAAAAGAATATTAAAAGCATTCGCTGAGTAAAAAATAAGGTACTTTCCAAAGCAGATTTGAGGATTATCTGATAGATCTTCATGAATGAATAAGAAAATCCCATGCAAAAGCCAAGTACTTACCCATTTACAACCTAGTGAAAAGGAAAGATTTTCTTTAGCTTCAGTCTCTTTGGGTTCTCAGATTCCTGTCAGAAGCCCTACTCTGACTCTGTCTGAACAGTAGAGTGAGAGTCTCCATGGGTTTTTTTCATGATCCCAAAAGGACTTCTTATGTCTTGGAGGGATTTGCAGATATTCATGGAAATATCACAGAATTATTTTTGGACTCGCTGGCAGGTTGAGGAGGTTAATCCATGGTTCCTTGAGAGACTCTCCCTGTACTGTACTGCAGTTCTCTGGGGTTTTTTCATGACCAGTATTCCTACAGGCTCTTGCAAAAGAAAAAAATAATAATTTAAGCCAGGAAAGACTAGAATGACTGGGTTGGTTTTTTTTGTTTGGTTTTTTTTTTTTTT
>VXBC01000201.1:461267-476484 GCA_013399945.1 Ploceus nigricollis | reverse complement strand
TCTAGGGGGGTTGTTTAGTTGGTTGTTGGCTTGGTTTGAGGGGGATTTTTTAAGGTCTGCTTGTACATTAAGTTGGTTTCAGTCAGCCTTCTGATCCCTCTCCTCTCACCAGCTTCACCACTTGTCACTCAGGGACTTTGAGTAGCTCTCATAAGGTTTTTGTATTTAACAGCACAGGTGTGATGGGTGATCTGAGGATAACAAAGTACTGTGCCTCCAATTTGTGCTGGGCTGCAGAGGGACTTCTTAACTCTCACCACACTTTTCCTTCAGAAGGTATATCCTTGAACCTAATGATCTTCAATTCAATCTGAACAGAAACTTAAATGACTCTTCTGCTGAGGCAACCTTTCTCATGGCTGAGGATAGGTATCATTTTAGTCTGAGCTCTAGCATGACTATTTTAATTAAAGTGCTTGAAGAAGATAGTTATAGTCAGATAAAACTTGTTTGGTTGATGGGTGTGAGGAGCTTCAGTCAACTTCCAACAGCAGTGGTGCAGCACAAGGTGGAAAGGAGAAGTGACTTACTGAAATCTGTCACTTTGATGTCCCTTTTCCATCTCTCCTATAACCTCTACCAGCAGAAGTCAGTATAGGTGCACTGATGAAATGTGTATGTGGTATGAGCTAGTCCCCAATTTTTACCTTTTGATGACATCATTCACTCTTCCAAACCATTTATGGTGTTCTGTGAAACAACTTTTTGAGTTGGGTCATACCCAAATTGATGATTAAATAATGGTGCTGCAGTGAATAAACTCAGGTCTAAGCACATGTTTCTGTGTACTGGCTGCCCCAGTCTAACTAGATCACAGAATATTCTGATTTGGAAGGACTCACCAGGATCACCAAGTCCACCTCTTAAGTGAATGGTCCATCCAGGGATCAAAACCACAGCTGTGGTGTTATTAGAACCATGCTCTGATTGATAGAGCTCATCCCAGGTCATACACCTCTTCATCCAGACTGCTTGTTCCAGGAATATTTAACTGTAATGGCTTCAGGTTTTCATCAAATTATATCTCTGCTCATTAATTATAATAAAATTTAAATTGCAATAAAATGTGAGTCTCCTCTGCCTGAGAGTTAAAAAAAGTTTTTAAAATATTTTTAAGCCATTCTACTGCTGGAAATGACTGTTTTATGTGGCAGCTGCTTATCTGTGCCTCTAGATGGAGATGCTATCCATTTAACTCAGCCCTCTAGAGAAAGCCATGGGATGCTTCCATTTTGCCTTTCATACTCCAAAGACTAAGTTTTTATTTTTTCCTCTGATTTCTTGATTATAAATTTATTTTGATCTTAGCAAATAGACTATTTCACAGCTCACCTAAAAAAAAAAGCCAAAACATAAAAAATGCTCTTCTCTTCTAGCGTTCAACAATAAGAACATCCCTAACTATTTACTTTGCCTGAAATGTAATGTTGAAGCCTTCTGCTTCACAATTGCCATTCTGAAAATTCCCTCCACCGTGTGAGCACCTCTAACAAGCTGAGGTGCACAGCATTGCAGGTGGGACCCAGAAGGAATGACATGGACCATTGTATTCAGTCACTTTTATCATATGGATAAATCTCATGGTTCCACAAGAACAGAGAGGAAAACCTTCCATAACTTCACCAATTCAACCATAACTTCACAAACTTCAACTAATTCAGGAGAATTGATTATTTTCTCACTAGTTTTGGACCAAGGTTTTTTATCACAATCCTAGCAAGAATGAGGCATGTGAGTGAAAGTATCTTCTCTAGTCCAGGAGGTAAAAATCCATTTTTTTGGATCAAAACCAGTTAGATTGAACCATGTGTATTAAGCATATTTTTCAGGTTTGCCCAATGCAGTGGGATGCAGAGTTTAGCTTGTAATGGTATCAGCTGCCGAGAGACAGAATGCACATTCTCTCTTGATTACACAGGTCCTGAAAAACAAAAACATATCTGCAGCCAAACCTACACTGACAGAAAGGTAATATTTCCTGTGCCTTAGTACCAATGGGTGACTATCATAACAGCAGCAGTAGCAATAACAGTACCAATATATTAGACATACTTTGTTATCTGATCTTTGAGGAAAAACTACCTCTTTTATTTTTATTTATTTCTTGAAACTAGAGAGATTATTGTTTGGTTGGTTTTTTTTAGTATGCTGTCTATACTTCTACTTTTGTCATATTTAATATCAACAAGTTGGGCTCATGACACTATATTTACTTCTATATAGTTTTTCTATATTTCCTTCTATACAGTTTTAAACTGCAAGAGAAGCAGCGTGCAAGATATAGTTGACAGATTTACAAATCCTCAGACCCTAACATGCCCTGAGGCAGCAGTTTTGGTGCCAGCACTGACACCTACTCATGTACAGTCCCCTGCTGCTTTTGGGGGAATATTTTCATTTCTGCCTTGTTTCAGTTGTTGTTTGTGGCACACTGTTGGTTTGTTTTTTAATATTTTCTGACTCTGATGTACTTGCTTCAAGACCTGTGAAGAAATTTTTAATTTTGCCCTTAGGTATCCTTCACAATTAGATGGGGAAAAGTAGATCCAAACAGGCCCACAGGATATCTTTTTTGTAGGACATGTGTTGATTGAGATAAACAAAAGTGCATGAAAAAGAAAAAGAACAACAGACCACACCAAGACAGTAACACTTAGCAAAGCTGTTTCTAGTTTCAAAAGGATTGCAGAAGATAATCCATGTGGTGAAGATTTTAGTCTTCAGGTTTTTGGGTATTTTCTGAAATGTATTTTTACCAAAAGTCCAGACTATATATGTATTCTCTCTTAAAGTCTGCAATAAATTCTGGCTAACAGACTCAGGATATTTGTCACGGATTAAGGGATTTTGTTTCTCTCTTTTTGTTTTCACACTGTGAGTTTAAAATGGTATCAAGAAGGAAGTTAGAATCAAAATCAATTCATTTCAGGATAAAAATCATTTCAGGAAAAAAACATTCCATTATTGCTACAGCAAACATCAAATCCATTTTACATAGGTTTGGGCTGAAGAGGAACTAGATCAAAAAAAGAAAATTAAAGAAGTATATTTCCTTCTGCTTAAGACTTAGATGTGTCCTCAGAATGGCAATGCATATACATTCTTGGGTAATCCTGTTTAAATCACAAATATAACTTTCAGGTGCTGATCATTTGTTGCCTCTTTCATGTCTTGACCTTTATATGGTTTTAGAGAATTCAAAGAAGACATTAAATCCTTCCCAAATTCAACTTGTCAATATGCACAATAGAGAAGAAGAGTTTGTCTAACAAACTGTGACAGGCGTGATGTATCAGCCATTTTTTTCAATATAGCAAACATTTCTGTAGTCTGTTTTGTGGCAGATGTTGGAGATATATTTTAAATTTAAAATTACAGTGTTTGCTACAAGATTTGCCTGCACTAAATGGATGTGTTCCTGTCAGGATAAGTGGAAAGCACAATTCAGCAGGATGCAATGCTTAAGTATGCCCCAGCTCTGCCCTAAACTGTTGCCCAGTCAATAGAAAGGAATGATTTTCAGTACTGTGAGTTCTTTACAGGGAGGAACTACTGCACTGGGAACGTTTCCCAAGTACATATCAAATATCAAACAATGAATTATTTTATATGTGGATTTCTTGGCTTTGGACATTTTCTGTGCAGTGATTATGGTGTTTCCGCTACAAAAAGTCATATATATTTTGAAATATATTTCACAAAATTATCTTGGTTGCTTTTAAGGTCACAAGAGACATTCCTTGCCTTTTCTGGGTATTCTCTGTTTAGCAAGAATGCACTTAGTACAGAAGGATAAATTATGGTAGCCCATGGGAGTCAGTGCCATATTGTGCAACTCACACAAACACCCATGGGCTTGCAGAGGAGAGCTCTGTTTGTTCAAGAATAAGATCTGGTATTTCTCACACAGGAGGTCATATTACCTTAAAATGCCTCTGCCCCGTAGGCCTGCCTGATGAATAACATCTGCTCCCATAACAACTGCCTCTCCAGCACGAGAGATGGGCTCTGTGGCAATACAAAAACAAAAGTAGTCCACAGGCAGTCTTGTACCGAGGCAGCAAGCAGCCAGGATGAGAAACAGAACCCTCTCTTTGCACCTGATTCCAACCCTACTGCAGCCAACAGGAAGGAGCCCAGAGGATTGCAGGGGCTCTTGGGTTAGGAAGCGTGCACAGCCCTGCCTCTGCCTGTGCAATTTTAGTACTCTGAGCAGTGACCATGGGTGTCAGTGGAAATCAGATTTGTCTCTCCAGCCCTACACCCTCTCATCAACATGCACAGGAAAATATGCTTCACTTTAAAATCACACTGATGCAGGCAAAGGGAAGTTTTTACCAGAGCTGGCGACAGCAGATGTTTCCCTGTACTTCAGAAAGCTCTCACTGCCCTTGTAATTTGCAGCCCAGAGCTACCAGCCTTCTTAAGGGCTGGAAAGTTTTGTGCAAAAGGAGCGAAAGAGACTCCTTTGCTTTGTTTCCATTCATATTAACACCGTGAAACCCTGTCCCTAGCAAGTAAGATTAGCTTTTAGCTTTCATCCATCTCCTCGCATCCAATAGATCCCCACAAAATCAGGGGAATTGTTACTGAATTGCCAGTATTTCCAGTGAAAGTGGGTAAAAATTTCACCTGAAAAGACTCAGGAATAAAGTCAGCTGGGAGATGGCAATTTGGTTTCACAAGCTTCAAGTTTTTAAAATTAATTTTTTTCTTCAGTGGAATGAAAACAGAACTTGTGAACAGTTTTTCAAAAATATATTGTAGAGAAACACTTGTTTCCTTATAATAAATCATAATTTTTTCATCTCTAATCCACTCTCACTCATTTCCATTCTGCTCCCCCACTCACTTTCTGTCACCAGAGGTAGCTGCAGAGCATTAGATCATGAACCTTCTTCAGGTTTTTTTTTAATCAATACATCTCTGTGCATGATTTTGCCTCTTCATTAAAAATGCATTCTGTTAAGAATGTTTATAAACAACTCTGCTTGGGAGAAATTCTTATCTTGTCTAAAAAATGGATGCCTTACACATCTAACTGGATAACCAGCTACTCAGCTGTGAAGCTTTGGGAAAAAAGTAGACTGAGAACTGCTGAAATGACAGTCCTATATATTAAAGGTGACCCTTTCTACTGTTTTTACACAGAGCAGAAATTCTGCTACATTCCACTCAGCCTATCCTTACTGTACCAAGCACGCACTTAAGCATTCCTCTTCCTCATTTTGTTATCTTGAACCTGATGCCAAGGATTTTAGTCTTGTACCTGTAAATAGATAGCAAGAAATAAATGTCTGTCGAGCCTTATGTTTCTCTATTTGTTCATGTATTCACTTCAACTTAGAATTGGCAAAACAATTTTAGCTGGTTTTGACAGCAAAGGCAAATGCATGAGCCCCACCCTCTGCCAGTTTTATTTCTCTAAGTATAAATTTCAAGATTACAAAGTTTCCTCAGACAGAAAACCTTTTACCCTGGTTTACCATTTTGACTTTTCCACAGAGACAGACTTGCTTATTTTTCTGAGAGTTCAGAAGGGGTTTTGCCACTGTGCTGACATTTTGCATCATCTTCTTTCTTTTGCATCTGGAAAAAAAAGGGGGAAAAAAAAAAAAAAACCACAGTTCTGAAATGACAGTAAAAATGCATTGCTCCTTGGAAGTGACGTGGACTGCATATGTCTGTGCATCAGCAGGTTAGTCAGAGGGACCAGAGGAGAATTTTCTAATCCCTGGTGTATAGAGGAGCCATACATAGATAATTCTTTTGTCTTCCTTTGATTGCACCACCATGTTTAGAGACTGTTTCTTAAAGAAGTGATGCCTTATGTGTGCGGGGGAAAAAAGCAGAATATTGTAATTAGAAAAAAACCCTAACTTCCCTGTCACATCTGGCCTTCATGCTTCAATAATCCCTTGAGCACAGCTCATAAATAATGAGCACTCAGATGCTGTACAATTGCAGTGCATTCTATTCACTTCCAGGGGATGCACAAAAGGATAGAATACATCCTGAAGGCAAAAGCATGCACTGTTTTCTTAGTCTTCTATCAAATGTGTATCACTAGCAATTTAATTACTATTTATTGAGCACTGCCAGTAGGGTATAAGGGGCACAAAAAGAATTGATACGTGTAAACAGAATGATTTTTATCTGGTTCTTTATTTAGCATTACCCTGATATCTGTTTCAGACCTTTTGTTTTAGCTTTATGTGATGCAGATTAAAAATATTGTGATTTGAAAAATAATGGGAAAAGTGCAATCGAAAAAAGCAAGCATCAAAAGATAATACCATGTTTTAAAAAAACCTGAACAACAATGCCTTATCCAGGTACAAATACTCAAAAGTAAGTAAAAAATAACTTTCATCTTACTGAAATTGAAAAAAATTGAAATAAAATATATATGCGTCTAATTAGATAGCCAAATGATCAACTGAGGTGAGTTTACAAACTCTGTGAACTTCAACAGACCCACTCTCTTTTGTTTATTGGTAGACTAATTAGTTTGATGAAGTGCCAAAACCTTTGTATGTGTTGCCTAAAAAAGGAACTGCTGGGTAAGAACACTGGGGGAAGATATGGTAAAAACCCATTCCATAAACCTCACAGAAGCATGCCCAGATGGAAAATTAAAGAAAGACAGAAACAGAGATCTCCTTCCCGTGAACTGCCTCTCAGTAGATTACAGCTTCACTTTGGGTTATAAGAAAGTCCTGACTTTTTATTCAGAATAGGGTTTGAAATGAGCAAAGTGAACCATTTTGTTAGCAGGAAAGAAAATAATATGCAGGTTCAGTTCCAAAATATTCAAGTCAATATTAGTTTTAAAAAATAACAAAGAGAAAAATGCATCTGTGAACTGAAAAATATAGTTTTGGGTCCAAATGTGTGCTTTTCTCACATATTTAGAGCTAGCCTATTGTTCTGTTATTCCTAAACTGTATACACTGTAAGGTGTTTCCTTTAGCCAAAGCTGATTGTTTTTGCCTGAATACATCTTCTAGGTTTAAACTTTTGCCAAGTCAGTTTTTTTGGGATCCATTCCTTAAAGGCAAAGGGACTAACTTCCTGACAGTATCTGTTTTCTTTTCTTTCCTCTGCAGGCTTAAGTTGTAACTGGGTATCTTGTTATCAGAAGCGAAATGAATAACTCAACGTACATAAACTCTTCCTCAGAAAATGTGATGGCCTTGGAGAGCCCCTATAAAACTGTCGAGGTGGTGTTCATCGTCCTGGTGGCAGGGTCTCTCAGCCTGGTCACCATAATTGGGAACATCCTGGTCATGGTGTCAATCAAAGTCAACAGGCACCTCCAGACTGTCAACAATTATTTCTTGTTCAGCCTGGCCTGCGCTGACTTGATCATCGGCATCTTTTCCATGAACCTGTACACCCTCTACACTGTGATAGGCTACTGGCCCTTGGGGCCCGTGGTGTGTGACCTCTGGCTGGCTCTTGACTATGTGGTCAGCAACGCCTCTGTAATGAACCTGCTCATTATCAGCTTTGACAGGTACTTTTGTGTCACCAAGCCCCTGACGTATCCCGTGAAGCGGACCACGAAGATGGCCGGCATGATGATCGCAGCCGCCTGGGTGCTGTCCTTCATCCTCTGGGCCCCTGCAATTCTCTTCTGGCAATTCATTGTGGGAGGAAGGACTGTCCCAGATGGGGACTGCTACATCCAGTTTTTTTCCAACCCTGCTGTCACTTTTGGCACTGCCATTGCAGCCTTCTATTTGCCTGTTATCATCATGACTGTCCTTTACTGGCAAATCTCTCGAGCCAGTAAGAGTCGGATAAAGAAAGGAAAAAAGGAAGCCGCCCAAAACCAAGAAACAGTTTCCCCCAGCCTTGTCCAAGGTAAAATAGTGAAACCAAACAATAACAATATCCCGACCAGCGGGGATGGGTTGGAGCACAGCAAAATTCAGAATGGAAAAACCAGCGAAGAGACTGTAACCAATAACTGTGTTCAAGGGGAGAAGGAGAGCTCCAATGACTCCACCTCCATCAGTGTGGTCGCTTCCAACTTGAAAGAGGATGAAGCTACCAAAGATGCCAGACAGGCTTCTGCCTCCCAAGACCATGTCAAAGCAGAGAACTCCAAGCTGACATGCATCAGGATAGTCACCAAGTCCCAAAAGGGGGACTGCTGTGCCCCTACCAACACTACCGTGGAGATCATAGGCACCAACGGGGAGGAGAAGCAGAACAGCGTAGCCCGGAAAATCGTCAAGATGACAAAGCAGCCAGCCAAAAAGAAACCGCCCCCTTCTAGAGAGAAAAAGGTGACAAGGACGATTTTGGCCATCCTCCTGGCCTTCATCATCACCTGGACCCCATACAATGTGATGGTGCTCATCAACAGCTTCTGCACATCCTGCATCCCTGGCACCGTGTGGACCCTGGGTTACTGGCTCTGTTACATCAACAGCACCGTCAACCCCGCCTGCTACGCGCTCTGCAACGCCACCTTCAAGAAGACCTTTAAGGACCTACTTATGTGTCATTACAAGAATATAGGAGCTACAAGGTAAAAATAATAATGAAAATAATTCTGGAAAGGGTGAAGAAGTTCCAAATTAAATTCAAAAAACCCTCGATGCTATAGCACTTTATGCTCTTCTATGGAATGTGCAATCCAGGATGTTAGTGGAAATACTGATAAGGGGCATCAGCTGTACCCCTGAGGACTACACTTTAAAACATTTTTTAATAAATGAAAATAAATCTTTAGGACACGGGGATGTTTGAGAAATTATTCAAGTATGTGGACTAGGGGCACAGTTCCTTACTTTCTGAGAGTATTTTGCAGAAGGGCTTTAAAGTCTATGATTTTTGGTCATTCTATGTAAAATACTTGTTCTTTCATTCTCTTTTTCTTGTTTTTTCCTATGTGTGTTTATTACATCTTCATCTAGGTTAAAAAAACCCCTAAATTTTAATAACTGTGTGGAAGAGGCATAGGAGTTTGGAAGATCATTGCATAATCCAAATCAATCATGGCAGAAATTTTCTAAAGCTCAAAGTTGTCTAAAGCTGTTTTGCCACTGTCATGTAAGAAACTAAATGTTAGGTAAATCATGATGAAAGTTTTTTGTGTTGTTTATGACACCACCATTTCCAAAACCACATCAGTTCTGAAAGTGTTCTTATGCGCAACACGTAATCATTGTACATTGTTCCAAGTCTGCTGCTTGCCCCATCCCAGGGGCTTTTGTTCTGTGACTACTTCGTCATGTCAAGATCAAAGTGAAAAGACGTGGTCTCGTCCAGATTGCTACATGCCAAGACTTCTTCAGCATCCATGTAAACCAAAGCTTTTGAGACGGTTTTGTTCACTTTGTTCGTCACGTAACATCAACCTGAGGATTTATTTGTCTTTTACCTTCATCAGCCTTTTCTTCCTTTCTGTACCTTACTTGTCCAGGGCAAGACTGAATATCAAAAGAAGCTGTAAATTTAAAGGTCTCATCCAGTCAGCCACCATGGTGGCCAAACAAAGGGTCTCAGCTGAAAAATAGAAACAAGATTATTACTAGAAAAATGAAAGCTACATCCATTTAAAGTTGGATGTACAGATGAAGAGGTATGTTGAGGCTTCACAGAATGAATAGTTAATATTAGATGACCATGCTCTTGACCCCTGAAAAGATGATTCTATGATTAATTTATTGAGAAAAAGAATAAGATAGACTGACATACCCACCTGGATCAAGCTCTGCTAAGCCCTTAGTGTGAAACTGAGGTCCTTTCTGGGTGAATCCTGCACAAGATGTTTGCTTTCTGGAAAAGATATTGGTCACGTTGCCTTGTACTACCTGAGAGCCATATTTTGACTGTAAGCCAAGGGGTAACACTAATAAAAATGCAGAGAGGAAAACTGTGATTATAGAAAAACAGATATTAAAATAGTCTTGATGGGAGTCTGGCAAGGGTTAAGTTCAAATATTTTTTGCTACTCTACACTAGGTGAAATTTAGATCATTTCTGCCTGACAAATTTAATCCAATATTTGATATTTACCGTAGCAAAACTAAGCATTTTGTGGACAGGTCAGAGGGTATCAGATTACTGAAAACAGAGATTGTCTGTGAGTTATGCATATTTTATTTACCTCCTTCTTAGTACCTCTGACTTCCAGGACTAACAAAGGTACATTTATATGTTTTCTTACGCAAAAAGAGCATAGACAGTGTCCCGAGGATCTCTTTTCTGGAGTGAAAGCCACCCACCAAACAGGACACCAATTTATTCAGTGATTTCATGCTACAACTTCAGAGTATTCCAAAATGCACTTCAAAATAACAGCTTCTGAGATTACAGAGAAATTAATCTTGCAGAATTAAGTTTTACATTTGACAAGCTTAATGGAACACAGTGTCAAAGCACTTTGGTATCATGACAATTTTCATGTTTTGCAGTACAAGTTCTCAGCAGAAAGTGAAAATGAGGAGGATTAAACTGCAGTAAATTAAGGCCACATTAAATTCCGGATTAACATGTCTTAATATGAAGTCATTGAATTTATACCCCTAGTGATTTCATCCTAATATAACTGTCTCTATATAGCCAAGGATCTAATTTTGCAACCCTCACTTGCCTTGAGTCATATCTACTATCAGTGTTTTCATCTTCTGCTTCTAAGGAAGAATAACTAAATGACAAAGCTTGCCAAAATGAGCACTGCTTGCCTTTTAAAACTTCATTCACTAGGTTTATCTTGACAGGTCAAAGGAAGGACTTACACATTCCTAGGTTGTTCATTTTCTTACAGTGTTAAAAAAATCCAGATAAAATCTCAAGATAAAATGTGTTCAATTTCTGACTTCTTTAGAAAAGTTTCATAAAAGAAACACACCTGTTTCTTTCTTTCAGCAAGTGCTGTGGGTATAGTACAGGTACTCAAAATGGGAAATAATGGTTTGTATAGCCATACTTAATCTTTTAACTCTGGTTTTCTGGCAGGTGTGCAAATCCCTTATTCTCACATTTGAAGCTATCAGTTGTTCATAATGAATTAATCTAACAGCTAAGGACACTCCTACAGGGTAAGAAGTGTGACAGATAGATTGCAATTATACTCCTTCATCATGTGATATGATGACACTCAAAATACCACAGGAAGAAAAGTATTTTGGGGCTAGCATTCATGAAAAAAACAAGCAAAGGAAAAACATCAGTTTGAAGTTTTCTAGCACTTTTCCCTAGCACTACCCTCACTTTTGATCTCAGAAGACAAGGTGCTTTGATTTGTGTTATAGTATATTTAAAAGGCTTGCAGGACACAAAATCCTCTGTTTCCACCCTGTAACAGTTTATGGTACACTTACATTTACAGACAATTAAACAGTGCAAAAATAGATGACATAGTGCACCTATGTATGGATCCACAGGCATGCAAACACACAACCCTACATGGTTTATACACATGAAAAATAACCAACTAATATTCAAGATATTGCATGGAACCTTGTCTGCCTAGTGTGCGTTGCCAGCTGCTGGGAGGTGCAGAGCCAACACTTATTGCACTGTCTAGCCCCTCCTGAAGGCAGAGAAGAGGCAGAATGTGCCCTCAGATATTGGGAACCTCTTGGGTCTGCAGCTGGTTGTGGCTCAGTATATCAAAAATGTGCTAATGGTTCAGAACTGCAAAATAATTTGTTCTTGAATATCCTTTGAGCTTTTATGTCTTTCCTTTGTGTCCCAAACCACATTCACCAGGTTTCACTTCCCTCCTGAGTGATAGTTCTGCAGGATCTAGATGTCAGTCTTGAAGAGCAGCTCTCCATGGGTAACTTCAGCTTCCCTGGCTGTCACCTGCACCCTGTCACCTGTCCCCAAGGCCCCAGGTGGCCCTGCTGCTGGAGCTGCCTCATCTTCACCTTGGGCTTGGCCAGAGTATCCCAGCAGCACGTCCACACCATGTGCTGCACTGGCCACTTCTGTTTCACATAGAAATCAAGCACATTGTGCAGGTGACTCATGAGAACGAAAAGAAAAAGAAAAAAATCCCAAAAACAATAATCAACAACAACAAAAAAATGCAGCTAGAACTTCTTGTCCCCTCCATTTCTTCCTCTTTCATTATTTCCAGAAAGAAGCAGCCCACAGGGAGTGATTTGTGTTGTCATGGGACAGCCCTACCTTCATGCTCCAGGAAGAGAACAACAACTTGGAGATGCATCAATCTAGTGGGCAACTTTTCTGAGTATTAAAGATGTCTGTGGTCTCCTCGAAAGGAAGAAAGAAAGAAAGAAAAAGAAAGAGAAAGAAAAAAAGAAAGGAAAAGGAAAAGGAAAAGGAAAAAAAGAAAGAAGAAAGAAAGAAAGCAAGCTGAAGCAATGTTTAAAATCTGTTTTCCAGTGAGAACAAAATCTAAGAAAACTTGTCAGCCTTCTTTCTGTTTGAGATTTGCATTTGATTTATTAGGAATCATAAGATCTATTGAAAGATAGCAAAGTATTTGAATGTTGCCTGATGAAAGGCAGTCCAAAGACAACAAACACATCTATATAGGTCAGATTGTTTTTTCTTGCTTTCTTTCATTGTTTTTTTGCTGTACAAAAGCTCAAGGGGATGGGAGTGTCCAAGTGGACCCCAGAGATCAGTTGTTTGGCATACACAAAGCATGAAGGGGATAAAGCAAGTGCTAAATCTATCAGCCCTCTGTTTTATACTCTTCTAGTGGAGGAAAACATATTGACAAGAAGAGGTGCCTTCAAGAAGTGTGGCTGTGGTGAAAACAGCCCACATGCCACTGAAGAAACCCTTGAAGTGGCCAGCAGCTCCTGGCCTCCCATCCAGGGATAAGAGCAGGAGGGCAGAGACTTTTTTTTTTTTTATCTCCTTATGGATTTGAATGTGCCCATCTGTCTGTGGGACTTGCTAGCAAACTCACTGTCCCCTTCCCTAGTTTTGGCTGATTTTGATCTCTGTTCTTCATTCCTATGAATGAGCCATTCCTATGGATGAGTGAGTGTTGCCTCAGGACACAGCTCTCATTTTTTCCTGTGGTGCTGGGGTGGCACACTTTGAATTTTCCACCTCTACTGACAGTACCTCTCCTTGCCACTTCTGTGCCCCAAAATTAATCATGGCAGTGGCCTAGCAGGATTGAATAGATAAAGCATCCTGACAGCCAACCTGCTGCAAACTTGACATGAATGCAGACTGGGGGCAGGAGTGGAGTAGAGCCATGCTGATGTTTTTTCTCTCTCCCCTTAAAATACTTCAGAAAAATCTTTATTTTTTGACAAATTGTGGAGTTTCTGGGGGTGAGAATCTAAAGTTTTACATAAGAAAGGGCAGGGAAACAAACTCTGGCCCTGTGCATGGGGGGTGTTTGCTGACAGTGAGTTTGGAGTTTAATAGTCCCAGATCACAACAGTGCAAGTGGTCGAAATTGAGAGACTTAAAAGTAAGCTTTTCTTTCACTACAGACACTAACAAGGATATGATTTCTATACAATATTGCTTTTTCAGTTCTGGTACGTTACAAAATGCTCTAGACTTTTAAGGCATCTTTCTTTTTTAAAGTTTATAGAGAACCTTGCCTTGAAAGAACCTCAGAGATGGTCTTTCATTTTCTGTGGCCTCTCTTCTCTGCCTCTTTTTCCTCTTTTGCCACAGTTTTACCAAAAAGCTTTTTTCCTTCCTTTAACAAGTATCACCTGTGTTACAGCTACAGGCTTGTAGCTTCACTTGCCTTTCAGGCACTGTGAATGCTGGTATTTACCCTCTTTGACCCCGCCCAAAAACTGCCTTTCCTAGCGTGCAACATCCTCCTCCACTGAAGCGCAATCTACTGCGTGGAGTGGCAAGTTCCATAAATCCTTTCTGCATGGGTTTTAAATTGGAAGTGAAACAAACCCTCCGATGAAACAAAGCCAAATCAGTTCTTTTGTTCCCCAGTTGTGTTATCTCTGTGTTAGGCACAGTGGTGGATAAAGTCAGAGTGACTGTGCTTGTCGTGGGATATCATGCTGCCACATGCACGGATTAATTTTCTGCTCTGTGCAACAGAAAGGCAGCCCTGCCTTCCCTCCAATCCCCTTTCATTCAGGAGCTTACTAGCAGAGTATTCACTGAGAGCCCAAACCTAAGAATGTCATTATAGCGAGGCTGAGTTGAACATCTACCACAACCAATGCAATTATTTCTCCTATATTTTTACTTCCCTCCTTTTGCAATGGCCTCTTTTGCTACACTGTGGAGCTAGTGGGTTCCATGAGCATATCAGTCTTCCCAGGCCTCATATCTCAGGGTACTGGGTAGATTTGTTAAATACATTTCATTCCAGTAATAACCAAATAAAAGAAAATAAATTCTGGTGTCTTTTTGCCTTCCAAAGTTCTACATTACCTGAAAAGTGCCATTCAGTAACTACTCTTTTTCATCTTTCAACCATGAGTTTGTTTTCTTTTCTTTTTTTCTTTTTCTTTTTTTTTTTTTTTTTTGGATCATACTTGCCAAGAAGCACACAGAAACCATTTTCTGAGATGTCCCAAAGTGCTCTGACCCTGGCAGAAGCAGCTCTGTGTGATCACAGCCCGTGTCACAGTGCCCTTGGAATTTAAGATACTAAACACTGAGTGTTTAATATCTGGACTGACTCACCTGAGAGCACTGGAGAAAGCACAGGGGGACAAGGTTGGTGTGTTCTTACTGGCAAAGGGACAAGCAAGTCACAGCTGGATTGCTTTTCTGCTTCCTCCAGCTCATGTAGGCTTCAGGGAAGAGGTAAGGATTTCTGCCCCTGCTGGAGACTCTCTCTCCACCTCTGCTCCAAAGACAGCCCTTCCCTGAAGCACACCCTGGTAGAAGTGGCAGTAATAGTGATAAAAACACTGGTGGGAGAGCCATGACTGCCAATCAACAGACATCCTTCTATCCTATCCCTTATTTCTGGTGCCACTTAGCTGAGGTGGTTGGTAAGTTAGAGACTAGCAATGTGTAAATACCTTTAGATAGTGTGTTTTAACATGACCAACACCATATCTTGACAGTGTAAAAAATAATACATTATGTGTAACACTATCCAGATAAGCTTATAATGTAAATATATCTACAATGAATGTCAAATTATGCTTCAAGCTCTATGTATGAGGAAGAACCTCATCTCTTCTTGAGATCTTTTTTAACTTAACAATATGAAAAACTTCTTATCATTTATATATATATATATTTTAAAAAACCTGCATTCTTT
>VXBC01000201.1:331014-461252 GCA_013399945.1 Ploceus nigricollis | reverse complement strand
CTTCAAAAGAAAATACTACTGCAAGAAAGAAGGAATGCATTACCTGTATGTGATCTCCAAAATCATGTGGTAAAACCAGGAACTCAGAATCTTACAAGGAGGGGACTGGTCAAATTCTTGATGCCGTACATTTGATCTCATATAAATAAGATAAGCACAAGTTTATGGTTAGCTGTGTAAAGCTGACCCACTTGAGTATATATACATTATAGATATATATTTATATATGCTGTATAGATATACATATATTATACACAACATTCATACAGTGGAAGCAAAGTTTGATAAAGTTATATTAACTGGGAATTTGGATGTAATGTTGTGTTCCATTCGGAGGAAAAATTTCTGTGTTATTCAGCAGCATTTGTTATACAAGATGAAGAAAGAAGGTATTTCATCAAAACAAGCCATGAAGGAATAAGATGATGAGGGTTTGAAACATTTTGAAGAGACAACCAAAATTACATGCAATATATATGTATGTACTTCTGCTGAGTTGTATTCCTAGTTAAAGCATTGCATTAAACAGAGAATTATAGTAGTAAAAATGTGTTTGTATGTGGTATCTCTATTTATTTAATCTTTCTACTGACTGAACTATTCTGTGAAATGTAATGGTGATAGATGGAGAAAAATTGTTTTCCTACAGTAGCCACAGGCTGAGAATGTCTGTAGCAACCAGGAAAAAAAAAATTCTAAGCTTGTTTTCCCTGACTTCCTTGGCAAGTGTGAAGTTCAAGAGAGGTCTGAAGTACAATTTCACCTTTTCTTGTTTTGTCCACATCTTTGTTCCTCCTTCAGAAAATGTCACCTTTAACCACAGTGTCCCTAGAGCATTCTGACAAGGGCCTCCAATAAAAACATTTCTCCAGATATTTCTGTCATCCAAGTATTGAAAAGGAATAGGTAAGATTCTTTTATAGCTGTCCTATTATATCCAAGCAAAATAAATTTTTAACTTTGGGGGGAGATGGCACCACTAGCAGCCAAATACTTGTTGAGCTCCCTTTGCCTTATGAATGCAAACCTGTCTGCATGGCATGCTCAGAAAGCATCTAGCAGAAGAGATAAAGAAATAAGGTGCATATTCAGCTTCTCAGGGTCCCAGGACAGTGTTTCACCCCCGCTTCAGAAGGAGACAGGGCTCAGAAGCAGCAAAGGGAGCCAGTGGTGGTGACTGGGGACCATGGCTGCCCAGGTAAATCTAGCTTTTGGAGCACAGTCAATCAGTTTGACAAGTGATTGAAGAGGGGGTCTCTTGGGCATGGTGGGTGCATCTGTCAGGGTCAGGATACTTTTGTCCAGCTGCACCAGAATGAGAAGAAGCCATTTTAATAAAGTGGCCTACGTTGGCTTCCTTGTCCTAATTTTCCCTTTCTAAAATTTGAGGATCTTCACTGTTTCCACCTTTACACCTGTCTCAACCTCTCTGCCAAAGACTTTCTGCCTCTGCCATTTGCTCTACTGTTTCTTCAACCCAAGCTCACCTTCAGCCATTTCACCATCCCTCTTCACCTGCACCTTTCCACAATGAAAGTGAGAAAAGCCAGTTTTTCACCTGCCTTTGTCTCAGAGAAATCAGATAAATTGATGTGTTAGAATAGATTTATTTACTTGTCCTGTATCTAAGCCCCCTTGCACCCTGCAGAGCAGGGACTCTACTGATAGGTTGTAAGGTGGAAAAATTTTAAGGGGTAGACCCTGATGGTCAAAAGACATTTGTGAGAATCATAATAGAGACACAAACAGATACCTGAAATCTTTTCCCAAGGCACAACTACTTTCAGCATGCACATTTCTTATTTATACAAGTACTTAAGATCCACATTGCAGAAACATGTAGCTAAGGCTACCTGTAAATTCAGAGCACTGATGCTAAACTTTTGTTTGTCTTCCCACATATATTTTGAAAACGTTTCTGCCAGTGCTGATTCTACACAGTAGAAAAGATACATGGATATGCCAGATTACCTGCCTGAGCCATTCACTCAGACTCACAGTTTCACCACCAGGCTGTGAGCAAAGTTACCTTTTTCTTTAAAAGAGTAGAATCATGCTTAGCACAATAAAAATTACCATCCCAATCTTCAAGTACAGCCAGTAATATTTGCACTTAGTGTAATACTTAATAATCTACATCTCTGGAGAGACATTTTGAGACAATGACCACCAGGCCAGAATTGTCTTTATTAAGTGCTTCTCTTTGAGGCCATTTATTAGCAGAAAAAAATTATGTAAAGTGTAGCTACCTACTTCACCCTGAGTTCTGGGAGCACCCTAAGAAAATCAATACGGAGAAATGCTGCTATTTAGTAAATCCATTAACACTGTTTCTGGCCTTTTGCCAAGCACTGTGTGCACTGTCTAGACATGGGAACCTAGCTGGCAGCACCAGGACATTGACAATTTCTTCTCCATGGAGCTTGCCAGCTTCACTTCTGCCAACACACAGAATGAGGGAAAAGAACAAAATCAGCAAGAATGATATTGAAGAATTGGAGAGACAAAAATACCCCTTTCCTTCTACTCTCAATCTTTGTTCTATCTTGCCACCCTCTCCTTCCTTATTTTGGTCCTTCCTCCTTTTCCATGTCCCTTTCTTCCTCACCTGTCTCATCTGCCTCTCCAGGTTTCTCTGTCTCATTAACAGCTTGCTAAAGGTGCTAAATAAATCACTACAAAATCAAAGCCTTTGGCTTAAAAATACAAAGCAATGTAAGGGGGAAAGAGATAAGAAGGAATGCCTAAAAAAACTCTGGATTAATTCATTTAGTTAAGGAACCAAAGATTTTCCCTGACTCCCCCTATAATCACTACCATCATTTTTCCTGCAGTTGAAAAACACTTATAAACAGGGCTGAGCAGAGATTATTAAATCCATATGGCACAGGAGCAATATTCCTAAACAGAGGCATTGTCAATGGCAGCTGCACCAAATCATTTTCTGGAACTGTAGACACAATGGATCTGTGGTTTTGCAAAATTCATCCTCCTAAAATGCAACCTAATAAAAGAACAGGGAACAAGGTCAAAGCAGTTAAATCTCTCCAGCACAGATCTACCTTAGCTCTCATTACAGATGGGAAGACTAAGCAGTGCCAGGAGCCCAGAGGAGCAAGAACTCTGTAAAAGTCACACTCTGGGACAAATTAAGATACTCTGGGGCTGTCTGGCCAGGTTGTCATTTTGGGTAAGAAGAGCTAAGCTTCTGCTAATGTTGCATATCTTTCAACAGGAGGGTTAGGCTTCAGCATTCCTGCCAGGAGCCAAGAGATAAGGATGAGAGCAGAATTCAGTGTATACAGGCTTGGTTATTAAATTAGTGGATGCTCAGGATGTTCCACGGAAAATATAAACAAGACATATCATAATATAAACAATAATATAAACAAGACATATGGGCATCAAATCCCAGATTTTGTTATGCTGTCTTTCTAAAATAATAAACAAATAAACCAAAAGTTTCCAAGTGTTTTAATTGGTATATTTTCCATTACAGGGAAAGTAATTTCCTTGTATGGAAAAAAGTCATCATAATTTTATAAAAGAGAGGGTTGAAGTCTTCTGTTCATGCTGAGGAGACATGAACTAGACAACTACAAAATCATAGAGTTGGGAGCTTTCTAGTGAAACTTTTTTCCTGCTATAAAATGCTGATTTGTTCTTCTTTTTTTCCTTTGGTGGGAGGTGGGGTGGGTAAAGCAAGAGGAGACTGAGGGAAGACCTCACTGCAGTTACAACTTCCTCATAAGGGGAAGAGGAGGGGCAGGCACTGATCTCTGCTCTGTGGTGAGCAATGACAAGACCCGAGGGAGCGGCCTGAAGTTGCGTCAGAGAAGGTTTAGGCTGGATATCAGGAAAATATTCTTCAACCAGGGCATGGTCAGACACTGGAACAGGCTACCCAGGGCAGAGGTCACAGCACCAGCCTCACAGAGGTCAAGAAGCTTTTAAACAATACTCTTAGACACATGATGTGACTCTTAGGGATGGTGCTGTGCAAGGTCAGGAGTTGGATTCAGTGATCCTTGAGGGTCCCTTCCAAGTCAGCTTATTCTGTGATTCTGTGATTTCAAAGGAACTCCTGGTTTTGAAATGCTCTAGGAAGAAAGAGGGATAAGTTTTATGGCATATGCACAGCCTTGAGCAGTGGCCAACCAGAGACATGCACCAGGCTAGAACAAGCATAAGCAGGTTCCATAGCAGAGAACAGGAATGACCATGATTTTTGTTCTGGCCATGCTTGGGTCATAATCCAGAGCACACAATCAGCGTGATTATGCTTTTATGAACACTTATAGAGGTGCTCCTCTAATGCCTGGGACCCTGCAAAGAGGAATATCTACTTTAAAGGATACATGCTAAAATATGCGTTAATCCCTTGGCAGACACAGTTCAGAGTGGAAAGGGCCGAAAAGTGAAAGTCAATGGTGTTTGCAAAGAACTGTGAAGGCACAGCAAGAAATGAAGATGAGACATGTCATGCTTCATCTGCCAAAAGTAGGACACCCTCCTAGGGGCAATGTAGAAACATAATTTTCCCTTATTTTAGGAACCTTATTTAAATGGGTTGAAGGCCTCTTTGAACACAGTTTTTTCTGCCTATACTGATGATGGGGAGAGCAGACAACCATGTTTTGAACAGCTACAGTCAGACAAGATGCTTCTTAGTCCACATGTGCACAGCCCCACGGTTTCATAGGTTTTGTAGATGCAGCTGTAACAATAATTATAATAACTGGTGGTATGCTGGAAAAAAAATGAGACAGGGGAGGAAAGAAGAGAAATCCATTATGCAAAGCTGCAAACTGTATGGGGAGAAAATAAAGCTGATTGGTTCTTATGCCTTTGCTCTGTATTTAGGAGTGTCTTTTGTTGTGGAAGAGCATTTGGTCCTTACAGCAGCAACTGTTATGTCCAGTTTTGCATGTCCTTGAACACAGTAGAGGCACCTTTGAGCTAAGTTTCCTGAGGGCACAGGAGAACAACCTTCTTTCCTTACCCTGGGTGCAATGGTCGTGGCTGGCATGGACCTGCCCTTCTCATCACTCACAAGGGCTCTTCATGAGAAGAGAAAAAAGCAGTAAGGCAGAGAGATCCAGCCTGGGGCAGTGCAAGCTGGAAAGGCAGGGCAGGGGCTCTGTTAACAGGACCTGACATCCCCATCATGATTTCCATCACTCCCTATTAGCATGCACCCCACCGAAGGTGCCAGGAAAGCCACTTCACAATAACATCACCCCACATGAATACTAACCTGAAATGAGAGCAGCCTTACAAAGGGAACTGAGAACCTGATTGCAAAGGCCCAACATGACAATCACCCAAAGGGCAAGGAAGGGACAGGCAGTACTTTACATGCACTTTTTCCATTTTCTTCCACCCCTCCCTAAGTTTGCATTTTGTACAGAAAGGAAAAATAAAATAACTGATTTGGATTCAATTCCCTACAAGTCGCTGCTCCTCCTGTTGTGCTGGATACAGGTTGTGACTGTGATGGATAAGCAATAAATATACTGAATAAAAAAACACACCCTTGGCTGTTAACTTGCCAAGAGAAGCTTTGAGACTCTGGTTTTTACTTTCTGGTTTAAAGCAATTCCCATTGCACACCCTGTCTCCTGCTCTATTGCCTTTTGCCCATTGTTCCAGGAAACCTCCTGCAAGGGGCTTTCTTTCTATTAGGTTATGGACCTAATCATGAAGCAGTAATTCCTCAGGGGTCCAGACAGTGCTGATTACCTTCTAATGAGACAAAGCACCCCTCATCTCTAGGTCAGTGCCTTGAAACCACCTCTAGTTTCTCCATGGCTAGGAGTGATCCCAACCTGTTGATGACTAAATATGTTAATGGTTGTGGGTACTGCTGCCCCAAAGCAAAGCACTTAAAGCACCTAGATGAAATGTTGAATTTAGGGAAGGAGTATTATGAGTTTTATCTTTAATTTCTGCTGGTTTTCATCAGGTCAGTAGCTTATCTGAAATAAATTCAAAATTAATCTTCAACTCAGAGCAAATACAAGCCCAGTGACCATTTGTGAATACATCTCACTGATAAATTTGTCAGCAAATGATTCTAGAGTGAAAGTGGCAAGGGGAGGGAGGGGTGTAGTATTATACCTGTAGTGACATAAGCATCAGGAAAACAATTCAAAACTAGAAATGAAAAATTCAGCAAAATTAAAATTTCATTTAGTACAATTCTATTATTTATTCTTTGAGTTTGCACATGAATCATGCACATGATTTTGTATGATTATTATATGCATTTCTAAATGATGCTGTAACAAATAATGAAATTCATTAAATTCATGCACCGTATAACATAAAATATTGAAAGCCGTTTTCAGGATTTCTCATTTCATGGAAAGTTGTCAAAACAAGCTTTTGTTCCAAGCTTAAACAAACAAAATAATAATTTCCTAGTTTTCCATGAGTTGGAAAACTGTATTTCAATGTCCCTACTATTTGTGTGTCTGCCTCATGAGCACGTCCACAGATGTACAACTGAAAAACCTGAAGGCCAGGATGGTGACATACTAGATGTCACAAAATCAGGCACGGAAGCTGAAGTATAAGTAACTACTGTCTCCTCAGTACAAATACATTTTTCAATATTTAAAATTTGTATTCAACATAATTGTGCAGTGAGTGTGGTTTGAGCAGAGGAAAAGAAAAATCTGCTATTTTAAACCTCAGAAAAACACTGGAAAGCAGTACTATTTCAAAATCTGGGTGGGGGCGTTTGCTGTCCTGTTCAGTTCCTCAGCTGGGAGGAGGTGGTGCAGCATCAGCACACAGCCTGTCTGTCGTGCCTGGCACAAACATGTCTCTCCAGACACCTGGGAGTGATCAACCCTTGTAAGAGTTTAGGCCAGCTGAGCAAGGGCAAGAAGAACCTTTGTAGGCAAGAAGGGAGCTGTTCTCTGCCTGCACAGCCTGGGTGCCAAATTCCCTACAGCCTTTTCTCAGGAGCAGAGCTCTGTGCATTGATCAGCACAATACAGCTGTCCACCCACATGGTTATTAATGGCTAATAAACAGCTCAAGCACCCACAAGCTGCATTTTTCTTAGCACCAGCCTGCAATCAATTAAATAACCAGAAGGGCTCCAAGAGGTGCCATCAATTGCAGAAGTTATTACACTCTCAGGATGTTTCACAGAAAACTCCCACACAAAGCAATTAGGTGTCAGATGCTACTGTCTTAATCAGGAGTTTGCAGTGGGGTTGGGGCCCCTCGTGGGCACTGCCTGGTGCAGAGTGGCTGCTGCACAGAGCCCTCAACTTCCCAGGCCCCTCTGTGCTCAGACTGACTGCTCTGTACCTGGATTGACTGCTCTGTGCTCCTCGGGAATAAGGGAGGAAATTGGAACAGCTTGAAAGGAGCATGGAAAACAAAGCATATCAAAAATTATCTGTGGCTGGCTCCCATTAAGGAGCAAATCCTGTTTGCTGGTCAAAAAGCCCCAAAATATTGGGTGCTTTCCAAGGGAAATATGAGGAAACTTGAGTGAGGTATCCCATTTTCACTGCTTAATTTAACAGCTTGCTGTTGGTGTATGTGCAAAAGGCAATTGTAGCAAACACAAAGCAAATAAACCTGATTTTAAGACAAGTAAAAAAAAAATAGTTAGATATAACATTCATGTTCAGAAAAAAAAAACGAGAGAAGACTTATTTTCCTGTTTGTTTTTCCTAATAACATACAAGAGGTTTTTTTTCATAGTTTTAGCTATATTCTGTAGTGTAAAGCAACTTCCATCCTGGCTTTATGACATCCCTCATACTGAGATTGTAGTGAAGAAAGCAGAAGAGAAAGGTGATTGACTTCAGGTCACTAGACCACAGCAAGGAGCCAAAGTGAGCTAACATCTTCAGCAGAAGTCAGCAATAGCTAACAGGTCTCATTTCCCCTGTGCCCACACTTCTGACATAAGAAACAAATAGTCCAAAAGTTTCAGCACAAGTTATAACACAGGAAGACAACAAAACCTTCCTCACATACCCAAGCTCTTAGCCATAAGGACACAGAAACAGCCATAGAAAATGTCAGAGAAAACCACTTAAATGAGCTAAGAACAACTTACACGGTAGCTGAGCAAGGACTCTTGAGTTTGTAAGACTCCCTGTGCAGTGACAGGAGCAGAGGTAGAAGAATAAGTAGAGAACTGGTAAAATATCCCCAGTGCCTAAAAACTTGCAGCTGCATTGCTACAGCTGCCTCTGCCTGCAGAGTGCTGACCATGGAGGGTCTCTGTTCATCCACAACATCTGCTGGGATTCAAAAACTCATAAACAAATATTCTTCTGCCTGTCCATCCTGATTTCAACCAGGACAGAGTTAATATTCTTCTCAGTGGCTGTTATAGTGCTGTGTTTTGGATTTAGCATGAGAATAAGGTTGTTAACACACTGATGTTTAAGTTGTTGCTACGTAGTGTTTACCCAAACTCAGGACTTTTCAGAAAGCAGGTGCACAAAGTCTGGGGGGGAGCATACCCAGGAGAGCTGACCTGAAATAACCAAAGGGGTGTTCCACACCATAGAAATCATTCTCAGTATATAAACTAGGGGAAAACTGGCCAGGGGTGGCCAGTCACTGCTCGGGGACAGGCCAGGCATCAGGTGGTGATCACTTGAACTGTGCCTTTCTTGGGTTTTATTTCCCTCTCTCTCCTTTCCACTACAATTTTTTGCATTGTTATCATTGGTATTATTTGTATCATATTTTGCTTTGTTTCAATTATTAATCTGTTCATATCCATGAGTTTTCACTTTTTTCCCAGTTCTTCTCCCAGTCCTGCTGTCAGCAGGGGCTGCCAGCAACGTCTCCTCATCTCTCCTGGCTGCACTTTTCCTACTTTTTAAGAACTACAAGGGTGGAACAAAAGAATGACTCCTTACCTGCTGGGTACCTGCTGTTAGGATACTCAGCTGTGACAGAAGATGCCTGTGGGGGCCTCAGATATTGCCTGGGACAACTATGAGCACTGACTTTCCCCCCTTTTTTTTTTCCAGTGGTCTAAACTGGAAGGTAGTCACTCTGTTGAGCATAAAAAAAAATTTTAAAAATATATTTAGATCAATCTGTTCCTCTTGTGGATTTAAATGGAAATGGATGTTTCAGCCTTCTTAGACATGACAGACAGAGATATGAACTAAGGCTTTCTAGTGGTAGACAAGCATTCCAGGGCCACTAAAATATTGCTTCAAGCCTAAGAACCTGGCAGCAAGCTGGGAAAAAATTGTACCTAGAAATACAAACTAGAGGAAAGTGTTCAGTTTTCTCAAGCCCTCTTTTATTCCTCACTGCCTCCATGTAACCAAAAACCAGCTCCTTCCCAGCAAGCAGCTCTCAGGTCTCTCTCCAAGGCACCCAGCTCCTTACAAAGGGAGATTTTCAGTGCCCTGTCACTAAAGGGAAGTGTACCAAAAGGTCTGGCACTGAGTCCCCAGCTCCTTATGTGACTCTGAGTTTGATCATGAGGTAGATGGATGTTTGGAAGCTCTGCACCTGGAGACATCCTGTAAGGTCCATTCCTATTCATGACATATACTGGGGGTAATTCAAACACAACAGAATGATTACAGCAATAGGCTAGAAAAGCAGATTGCCCTTTCCTTCAGTGTTGGAGAAGGCAGAGTATTCCCCATGGCACGCTCATCCTCACAAAAGCATTTGCTGAGGATAATGGTTGCCTGCTGCTCAATCAGAGGGGAATGCACTGCAGTGATAAATTATTCCCATGGAGGAGCTTCACAGGCAGCTTTCACATGCACCAGGCTCTTCAAATCAGGATCCAAACAGGGTTAATCTCTCCAGCTCTGGAACTGCGCAGTGCAGTAGATCACCACTCGCTGACTGATGCAAGATGACAGAATTCAGAGAATGACCAGGTTGGAAGAGACATTCAAGATCATTGAGTCCAACCCATGCCCTAACACCTCAACTAAACCATGGCATTGGCCACATCCAGTCTTTTTTTAAACATATCCAGGGATGGTGACTCCACTTCCTCCCCAGGCAGACAATTCCAGTACTTTATCACTCTTTCTGTAAAAAACGTTTTCCTAATATCCAACCTATATTTCCCTTGGTGCAGCTTGAGACTGTGTCCTCTCGTTCTGTCAGTGCTGCCTGGTGAAAGAGACCAATCCCCACCTGACCACAGCCACCTTTCAGGGAGTTGTACAGAGTGATAAGATCACCCCTGAGTCTCCTTTTCTCCAGGCTAAACACCCCCAGCTCCCTCAATCGTTCTTCACAGGGCTTGTGTTCCAAGCCCCTCACCAGCCTTGTTGCCCACAAGATCCCCTTCCAGAGCCTGGATCAGCCACCCTTCTGGATAGCTCCTCCCAGTTTATATACTGGGCATGACATTCTGCAGTTTGCAACATCCCTCTGGTCACTTTGGGTCACCTGTCCCAGCTGTGCTCCCTTCCAGTTTCTCTTGTGCAGCTCCTCATGGACAGAGCATGAGACAAGGGGGAAAAAAAAGTCCTTTATTTAGGATAAACATGACTTAGCAAAGACCCCAAAACATCCGTGTGTTATCAACCCCATTGTCATTCAGAATCCAAAACACAGCACTGTAACGAGAAGAAATTAACTCTGCCCTGGCTGAAACCAGGGCACATATGCAGCTCTGTAACCTGATCCAACAGCTGACCACAAACACAACATAGACTAATTAGAATTACACAGAAATAGGCCTGGGAGCTGAGATGGTGAATAAGCTCAGGTTTCATCACTCACAAGTATTTCTTGAATAAAAATTGAGCTCTTGATCACACACAACCCTCCCCAACCCTGCCCTTCCTCTTTCCTCTCCTTTTACCTCTGAGCTTTCACCTTCAGGAAAGACTTTTGCCTTGTGCTCAGGGCCACAGGCTTCTGAAATCCTGGAGATCCCAGTGGTGATGCTCTCACTGTGCAAGAGGCTGCATTTGAACATGAACTCATTTCCTTGTAGGCAGGAATCTTCCTTGAAACTAAGCTTCAGGGGTTATTGGAACCCTGTTCATTTTAAGGACTATCTGTAATGAGATGCCAACACAAAAGTGGATTCTGAACCCTTTTTCTCTTCTGAAGTCACAACATGCAAATTTTTGAAAGTAATAAGATGAGGTGATTACAGCAGTCACCCTGCTGAGATATTTTTTAGATGTCACTATCTCTTTTAGAAATAAAGAAATTCAGACAGACACTCAGACAATCAAAAGCACATACTGAACCTTCTTTGAAACTTAATCCATTTGCAAGCTTCTCATTTTCACTAAATGAAGGAGTGTTCAAGGAACTGCATTTTTAACAGTGTGTTGGATTCACCACACAGTAAGAAAGCACGAGGGATGCCACTCCAGAATGCCATCTCTGTGATTTTAGGTGCACAACTTCTACATATTCCTGGGAGCTTTCCTCATCTATGGCATGCTTAGTAGGAAACAAAGAAGAGGATATTTTGAAAGCAAATCATCAAATACTTATGGTTAAAATCTTCTTATAACCTTTGCCTTTCACCTCTGTGGAAACATTCATAAGTACAGGGAGGTGTCCCTTAAAATAAAATTATAAAATTCTCACTAGAAAAAGAGTGAAACTGGGCAGGATAATCTATTTCCTGTGCTGAAATCATCACTAACAATGGTGAAATTCAGCATTTGTGTTCTCTTTTAGCCAGCTATAACCCTATTTAGCAATGAGGTGGTCTGATACTAATTAGCCTTAATTAGCTACTTATCTGCCTTATCATGGCAATTTGCTACTCTTAATTAACCATAACTACTGAACATTCATATAAACAAGAATCTACAATTTTTTTCTGTCATCTCTCTAGAACTAAGATTGCTACTTAACAAACTCTCAAGGGAAAAAAGGGACATAACCCAGGGCTTGCATGCCCTTCATTCTGAGGAAATGTACCAAAGTGTGAATTGAGATTCTTTCCTCAAAATCCTAACATTTGAGCTCAGATGATAAGACATAGATTCTTTTAGTGGTGGGATAAATAAAATACATGTTTGAGTCAAGCAGAGGTATTTGTCAAATTTTTCTCAAAAATTATACATGGGGGAAAAAAGGAAGTAAAAAATTTAAATGAATAATTGAAATATTTTCAGGAAAATGTAAAAAAGAAAGGAATATCTTTGAAAATTTGCCTACATTATAGTTTAGTAAGTGGTAAAATTAAAGAAAGGAATAGAAAAACAAGCCTTGTTTCATTTAAGTGGATTTTAACAGAATGTCTAGTGAGAAAACATTTTGCTTGACCTATTTTTTTTTATTATTATCATTACTTTTAGATTAACTTGTGAGGCAGAAAATAATTGCAGAACCTTAACTTTAATAGTCATCTACTCTGACCTTTGTAGAAGTGGTACCATGAGTTACCATCCAGAGATTCCTTCTGCAAGTTCAGAAATTCCACTTGAATTAAAACTTGTTTTATAGCAAAAACTTTCTGCTGGATCTTGAGACATTTAAAAAATAACCCAGGTTTAGTGACAGGTTTTCTGTCAGATATAATCAATTTCTCTTAAAGATGCTTCAGTGATTGAGTATTCTTAGCTTAAACATTTGCCATTGATTTCTGTTCTGAATTTGAGTAGCTTCAACTCCCAGCCATGACAGCCATTTGCAGATTTTGTACTTTCAAAAGGTTAAAATGTTGTCTCCTAGTAAATCTGCTCCTCTCATAGGCACTTATCTACAGTGAACAGGCACCATTTACCTTTAAAGATAAAATGAAAAAGACATTTTACAGTAAAAAAGATTTTCCAGGACTCCAGTATTCCTTGTAGCTCTTTTCTAGACTTCTCAGTTTGTCAATGAGCTTTTAAAAATATGAAACAGAGCTGACTGGGAACACTGCTTTATTTGAAACACCTTTCTCAATGTAAAACAAAGCTTTCCATGGAAGCACATGGATTTACAGGGGATTGCCAGACTGCCTCAGAATTAGACCAAAAATGCAAATATTTTCTAGGAATGGGGCTGATACTTGTACAAGTCATCCAAGCTCAAAGCAGGGATCTCAAATCTTTAATTCTGGTAATCCAAGGGATTGACCTAACACCAGCAGTGCTCTACATTGATTGTCTCCAGTTGGAGTTATTGCCCTTTTTGTAACTCCCTGAAGCTCAGTGGACCCAAACTGAGAACACTGCAGTTCATTGTGCACTGCACAAGAGCTCTCCTGGCACTGCTCCTGGCAGGAAAGTCTCGGGCTCAAACTCCTGATCCAAATCCAGCAAAGCAGACCCCTCAAACCTTGACCCATGGCCAGGTGGGAAGACCACCATCTTGGGTGTCCTGAGGGGCCGTCCAAAGGGACAAACATGCCCAGGCCCTGCTGCAGCACTCCCACAGGATGGGACTTGTGCCATGGCTGGGAAAAGAGGTGGCTGTGGCCGGGGACCATCACGGAGGCTCAGATGCACCAGGTGCCAAGGTGTACCCAGGCTCCAAGGCACCCCTGGAGTTTGGGACACTCAATCCAGCCACTGAATTTAAGTCCACAATGTCCCAGGGGAGTGAAACCACTGCTTACCACAGGCTGCTCTGAATGCCTTTGAGTTTCTTTAGCTTTCACACAACAAATATCAGACAACTTTGGTTTGCAGGGCTAAAACAATGTCTGTGCCTTGAAACACCCTGCAAAACACAATCCCTGCTTTTCAGATCTGGCTTACTTATAAAAGCTGTGTACAGTCTTGCTACATGTGGTGGTGACAGTGGCTCTGCTTGTGGCTGGTCTTCATTTACACAATCAAGGACTGCTCAGGCTCTTGTCTTGCTAATACACCGTCCTTAGAGCTCATGTTGCAAAGATTATTCACCCTGATACCTCAGCCCTTTATCTCAATCATGACTTCTAAACACAGCCTTTATCTTGCACAAGTAAGGCCTAAAATTTTCATTCCTAGATGAACAACCTTGCATTTAGCAGTACTAAAAAGAAAGGTAGTAGTTGTTCAGCTGAGCCCCCTGTGCCATCACCAACGTGCAGCTTTGGAATGTTCCCACACACCTCATCCTTCCAGCTGGAGACAAGGTTTCCACAGCTGCTGTGGCTGAGGGAACTGTGCAAAGAGAAAGGGATCAGGACAAAGAGGATGTCAACAGGAAACCCAGGGAGGTTTGCCCTTACTTGCATATTGAAAGGCAACTCCAAAAATTGCCATGAAGATTTCTAGCTCTTAATCATCTACCAGCTATCTTTTCCACTCAGGAAAACCAGGCCTCTGAGAAATGTGGAGCATCCCACCATCTTCTGAAGTCCTCTTTTGCTCTGGAACTTGGCATTAACACAATTCATCCCTCCTGCAGCATCAGTTCCTCACACAGGCAGGCAGTTTTGAAAGCAGTCACAGCCTTCTCCCTCTCTCTGTGACAAGAAACAAAAAGCAGACAGGAGATTTTATATGTCTGGAAGGAGGGTCTGCCCATGTTTTCCCAAAATACAGATATAATTACTGTGCCTCAGGCAAAGAGGAAGAGGGACAGAGAAAGAATATGTGCCTGTAGGCACACAGCACACTAGGTCCTGTACAATTCTTTTAGGTAAAGGCATTTTTCAGCTGTTGCATGCCCCAAATCACATGAGAGCCAGGTTCTTATTTGTCTCAAGCACAGGGTAGCATTTAAAGTTTGGTGTGGAATTTTTTTATGACTATCCAACTTGTGCTGTTTATTTCAGTACTTGTTCCAGCCTCCTAATATAGAGCAGCTTTCCCAGAAAAATGTTAGGAAGCAGTGAAGTGACTCTACCCCAGGTAACATGGGTGTACAAAGGAATCTCTTCTGTTTGGCATGTACTTTATGAAATTCTAGTCACAATTTCCCCTCTATACAATGCAGCTTTTCAAGGATATACACGAGTAGTCCTGTAGGATTACACCTTGTGCATGTAAGTCTCTGTGGAGTTTCTCTTTTCAGTATAGAAGCCCACTGGCTCATTTTGTCAGAGCATGGTGCTAACAGCACCAAGGCTGTGGGATTGATCCCTGGATGGGCTTGGTGAACGTTGTGGGTCCCTTTCAACACAGAATATTCTGTGATTCTGTGACACAGTAGAACATTTGTAATTTGTCAGCTTGAGGGACTCTCATTAGTGTCTCTTTTTCCAATTTATCTCTGAATGCACAGGAGACTTATTCACACCTCATTTTTTCCCAAGAAGCAAACTCCATTTCTCAAGAGAGTAATCCCTGAACCATTTACTGTGCTGCTGACTCCTGCATTATCCCTCCATTTCAGAAGACAATAACTTTCAGTGTTGGGGTTTTTTTGCTTGTAGACACCCAAAAAATTTTTCTTGGAAATGCAGCCTTGTGCGAAGTTCATTTTTGCCAGCTAGTAACAAGCTGTGTTTTCTCCTCTGCCTTTTGTTCATCTCCCTTAAGCCAACAGCCTTTCAGAGCCAACAGAGCCCAGCCAGAAGGAGCAGGGTTTCTCCCTGCATGGAAAAGCAAGCTGTGAGTACACAAGACAGAGTTTTCAATATATACAAGGTTTGTGATTACAGGTTAATCCAGGCTATCCCAATCTCTACTGGTTAAACTTTTACACTTCTTACTTAAATATATTCCTAGTTAGTTTCAGAGATGAAATTTTGAAGTGATGATATTTGGGAGTTTTTTTTTAATCCCAAATATTTCTATTCAGCAGCCTCAATACTCTTACCCTTTAACTGTAGTGAAAGCTCTATTTCTTGGTTTTACAAGTTTCTTAATACATGCAAATAAAATTCCCAGGGAAAACAGATAGCTTTTATGAAAGCAATATCTAAGAGAGGGAGCTAACATATCCATAAAATTACATTTCGACAGGAAGATTTTCACTAAATGTAATAATTCCTTTTAAAAGGGGTGATATGTTCTTGTGCAGACAACCCACTGCATATGCAAAGAGAACACACAGAGAGCTGTACCTTCCCTGAGGTGGTGGTCAAAGGGAAGGACTTTGCTGAAGTGCCTGTAAAAGACACCTAGACAGCTTGTGCCAAGCAGGAGTGGCTCTCTCTCAGCCCTTTCACAGCCCCAGCTCTGTACCCCCAGGCCCAGCAGCGAGGGGCCACGGGCTGAGGCTGCTGCTACACAGCCACAACATCCTTTCTGCAAAACAATCAGCATCACAGCAGATTAGCATAAACCCCTTTTCTTTCCCAGAGTGGGGAATTTCTTGATTACCATAAGCTGTAACCTCATTAAACTATCACAAGGAAAATAATATTTCTGACATTCTCAGTGCTTTTGGTTTTTTAATTCACTCATCCTCAGCAGGAGCAGTTATGGAGAGCGTGGGAGGACAACTCCTCTTAACCAGAAGCAGCCTTCAAGGGCAAACAGCTCTGATCCAGGCTCCTGAGGAAGGGGGAAGAGGCAATCCCCAAAGGAAGTAAATCTTCAAAGGCTAGCATCAAGACTATTCTGGGAAAAAGCAAAGTGTGTTAAACTCAAGTATAACATCCCTTTTTCCCCTCAATTTTCAGCTCCTAAAACAGATAAAAATGTAAAATTAGGTGGGTTTTTTTCCTTTTTTTTTACTGAGGTACTCCTTTTGGACTCCTTTACAAACAGCCCCCAAAACTGGTATTGATGATGCTGCAGAAAATGAACAGTGTATGAGTCAGGCTGAATACAAAAGGTGGGTAAAATACTGTGATGCTGTGAAAGGTGAGGTGGCAGCAGAGCAGTGGAAACACTCACATGCAGCTATGGCTTAGCAGCTTGCAGTGGTTATGGTGTCTGTGGAGAGCAGCACTCCATCTGAGTTGAACCAATGAACCCCTGTTTACTTCAGACAGCTTGTTCCAAGCTTTCACAGAAAACAGGTGGTGGCTTAGGGAGAAATGTGGTGAATTTTAAGTAGGAATACAAGTGCAGGTTTCCCTCCTTTTAAAGTAATGCCTGGCTGCTCTTTCTAAGCACTACATAAATTATTGGGCAGCCTGAGCTAAGAGGGGGTGGAATCCAGCCTTGAGGTAGTTCATTTCCTCCAGCAATGCTCTCCTGATCCGTGGAATATGTGGGACTAGATTAATATCAAACAGGAATCCCATTTTTAGAAAATACCTTGTTTTCATTCTGCATTGGATTAAAGGCCAGAACTCTGTGAGATACTCGGTAAAATCAGACAGATTGTGCTCAAAGATGTTCAGGTCCCTGCTGCTCTGGAATTTGCTTCATCCCAGGCACAAGCACCCCACAGCAAGCTCTAATGTCAGTCTCCATGGGGTTATCCATTTGGCAGCCCTGCACATTCCTTGCACACGCAGCAATTAACTTTGGAGCAAAAAAGAGCATGAACCAGACAGGTTCTGTTTCTCCCACATGTTGACATTAGCTGAGAACCAAGAGAGATCAAGTGACCCACCCCAAGCAACTGTAAGAGATAAAAAGAGTTTTTGTTTGAAACTGCAATGCAATGACTAAATAAGTAAATAGTACCTCATACATATCCTGTCTCACAGAGATATAAAGGGTTTGCAGCCAACAATTACACTGCAAAGTGCATGTGATATGAAAGATTATACAATGTAAATGTAAAGATTCTTTCTAAAGAATTTAATTTACTAGGGCAGAAACCTTACCCAAGCAACTTAAATTCTTGAGCTAGAGTCACAGAGGTATTTTTAAGGTATTAAAAGATGAGAATCTGTTCCTCTGCTGAATGAGCATGGGATTAATAGAAGGACATCATTTTCTCCATGGTGGTCTTTCTTTTATTTTTATTATTTGCATAAACTTATATCAATAAATATCTTATTGAAGGTGGCAAAATATCAGAGTACTCTTTTATCTTAATTGAAGCAAATTATTAAATTTTGATCAGCTGCTTTTTGAACAGACTAAATTCTTCTGACCTGTGCCCATAAAGTGTCCCAATTATCTAACTTCCTAATATAATAAGTTATTCTGGCATAAGTGGCCACTATTGTTTCCCATTTATACAAAATTACTATCATCATTTTTATCTTCCATCCATAAGGATTTCCACATATTATTTTCTACACTGTCCTTCAGAAGGTCTTACACTTTAGAAGGACCTACCAAAAGGCTTAGAATTGATGGATGGCTTTACTAATGAACACATTCCCTTTGACCAGAAGTCTGTTCAGTCTGATGTGCCATCTTGGCAAATCTTCAGTATCCTGCAAGAAAAAAAAAAAAAAAACAACCCATAAACGAAAATTACTGTGTTCTGGAAGATATATCTCAAATAACATTTATTCCTATGTATTTACAAATCATTAAAATAATGCTCTCTATTCTGCTTTAGTGAGGCTTTGAATTTTTAAGTAAAAGAAAAACACAGACAGAAATAGCACAAACTTTTAAAAACAACTTGCTAACTTAGTGAATGCTTCTAATCAGCAGCTATGACATTTCACTTGGAATTAGTTAGCACAAAGTATCCGAGCCATGTCCCCTCTAGGATCCCTTGGGGTTTCTATTGTCCTAAGTTTACACAATCAAAGAACAAAACTGTGCCCCCAAGTCATCTAAAAACTATTTCAGGGACAACATGTGATTTTGCTCTTCATGCAGAGTCCATTTCTGCATTAATTGTGAATGAAAAATTAGTCATATTCAAATTCCAAATAGCCCACAGGCGTTGGCTGGCTTTTCTTTGGTCCCTTCCATTAAGCAATCATGACAATTTTAGAAGCTCAGTTTTGAGTAAGAAGTCAGGTCTTTATCAATTAATGAACTGACAGTGGATCACCAAGGTACATGTTACCTCCCTGAAAAGATCATGCATTTACATTGTCATGGCTGAGACCCCCAGTTAATTCAGTGTAAAGGCAGAGAATGCTTCAACTTTCAGTTTCCTCCAGCACACTGAGCACACTCAAACCCTGGAAAAACAGGAGCTGCTTACCTCTGTTTTAGACTGAACATCCACCTAAGTCTGTATTAGGTAGATGAAATTACTGCCATGTATTAAAAGGGATTTTTTTGTGTCCTTTGTGAACTGCTGTAAACAAATTCTGCTTCAAGACAGAAATGCTAAGCCCAAAAAAGACACATTTTACTGGCAGGGGTACAGGGACTGTGGGTCATGCCCTACACTGGGGCACCACAAAGGACTCCTGCCTGCTAACCCTTGTGGAGAGCTCAGCTCCACACAGCTGCTGCCTCACACCCCAAGCGGGATAGGGAAAAAATTCAAGGAGTAAAAATGAGAAACCTTGTTGGCTGAGATAAAGACAGTTCACCTGATAAAGCAAAAGTTGCACACCTAAGCAAAGCAAATTAAGGACTTCACCCACCACTTCCCATCTGCAGGTAGGTGTTTAGCCATGGCCAGGAAAGCAGGGCTCCTTCACACCTAAGCAGTTAGGGAAGACAAACACCATCACCCTGAATACCCCATCCCCATTTCTCCCCCAGCTTTAATTTCTGAACACAACATCATATGGCATGGAATATTCTCCCATGGTCAGCTGTCCCCACTGAGATCCTTCCCACCTTCTTGATAGGGACACTGGTGGGCAAAGTGAGAAGCAAAAAAGGTCTTTGATCCTGTCCCTACATTCTCAACTCTGTTCTGATCACAAAATCCAAACAGCAATGTAGAAGCTCCTGTAAAGAATTTTTTTCTATATTTTTTCAAGTTACTAGCTGAAATGGAATGTAGAGGCATACAAACTGATTCAATGGCTTAATTTTATGTTGTGGATCCCAGGCATGGTTCCTGATTCTGCCTTGCCTTGCATTTTCTTTCCACACCTGTGAGAAGGAAACTGATGAATTGAGATTACAAACATGAGCTATCTTCCATTGGAAACACAGGCATGTCATAGGAAAGCACTGTGAGCAGATGGCTTTCTGAAGCCAAACACCACGTAGGTGTGAGCTGCTCAGGCTGCCCTGCACAATTCCTCCATCTCAGACCTGTCCATTTTCTGCCCCAGTACAAGACAGACTGACAGGGCTCAACTGGGCTGCTTATGCTACAACCCATCTACTGTGGCAACACTGAGGCTGATGGAGAAATTAATTCCCTTCCAGGTTTTAATTAGACATATTGAAACCACTACCACCTTCTTCCCTACCTTTCTTTTTTCCTTTACTGGTGATATGAGGGAGAAATCAAATACTGTTCTTTGCATGCAGTCAGTCACTGATTAAATGCAGCCACCCCCCTCTATGTATGTCCACAGTCTTTTAATACATTTACAAAGTGTCACACAAAATAAATATTAGCCTTAGGCAACAGAGGGAAGGAAAATAAAGTTTAGCAAAATAAATGTACTTATACTCATGGGTCCCAAAGACTTCTCCTAGCTTATTACAAGATCCAACAAAATCTAATGAAACTTCAAGAGGATTTTAGAAAACAATCATCATGCTATTTCTCTGTGGATAGTCTCAAAAGTATGAAGCTAACAGAGAAGGCACTTGAAAAGAAAATAAAACATCTCTTTTAAATTGAGTGTGCTAAATGTCACAAAGCCAGTAGGAGTATCCTACTTCCACTAAATGCAGGAAGAATGGGAAACACATTTTTCCTGATAAACAACCCTGGTGCTAAAGCAAGTGAGATAATTACAGGTACACTTGTCTTGGGGATGGCACAGGCCACGGGGGAAATGAAAGACATTCAGATGTCCCAGCTCATTCACAGCTTTCTTCTATATTCCTGGAGATCATAAATTACAGGAGCCTACTGGGAAAGAGCTCTCTAAGCTCTTCCTTACTTTCCCTCTCTCCTTAGGATATTGCTAAATCCATACAATGCTATAACCCTTTCAAATCCTCTCTAAATGTTAACAAGTTGCCACTAATAACACTGACATGATAAAGTCTAGCACTTGCCTAATTGCTCCTCCCTGTGTGGATATTAAATCCTGAAGGCAAGAAAGTGAAAAGATTTTATATATTTATGGTTACAGTGAAACAGGAAAAGCTTTGCTTGCTCTTACATAGTGTGGGAGCACGTGTATGTGTGCCTATATATTGTGTATGTGTGCCTCTATATTTTGTGTGTGTGCCTCTATATTGTGTGTGTGTGCCTACACAGGCTGATCCCTGGGTTTGAGTGTGGGTCTCTTTTTGTGGCTTACATTTCTAGCAGGTTGTCTGGTGGCATCTGATAATTTGTGGATGTTTATTTATTGTGCACTAAAATTTCCTTTCGAAGATTCCCATGGCCCTGTTGGGGTTGCTGCCCATAGGAATGCTGCAGGGAAAAGGGAGAGCTTGTTTCCAGTGTCAATTTATCTGCAATAAAACTGCTTTCACTGTCACACCAGAGAAATAAATCTGGAACTTGTGGCTATTATACAGGTTATTACAAAATAGGTCAGTGACACTTTGACAAATGAACTGTATTCATTCTTGCCTTGCACTAGAGCTGCAGGGGACTTCAACTTCCTTGAGATATACAGGAAATAACAAGGTGGAATTATTTAAATATTATCAGGTAAAAAACATACAGTGTGGCTGAAATCCATCTTCACCTTCAGGGTCTCCTTGCATGACATCTAAATTAAGTCAATTCTCCATCAATTGAGACAAGATTTTTTTCTCAATGCAGAATCTAAGGATCAGTGGGTATCAGTTCTATGATCCCCGACATCTGGGAAGAATGATTGGCATCTGACTCCATTGATTCAGAATGGATTCTGATTAATTAAGCTGAACAATTGCTTTATTAAACTATACTATATTACATTAATATACTATTTTAAAGAGATATTATACTATATTACATACTTACTTACTAACTACCTAACTAGAAAACCTGTGACTCTCTCTGCTGAGAGTCCCAACACAGCTGTGGATCCAATTGGTCAATGAATCCAAACACCATCACCAGAATCCAATCAAGCAATCACCTTGGGTAAACAATCTCCAGAACACATTCCACAGGGGCACAAACACAGGAAGACAGACTNTCCACAGGGGCACAAACACAGGAAGACAGACGGAGATAAGAATTGTTTTGATCATCCCTCTAACTCTGTCACGTGCACTCTCAGTGTAATGACATGCCCTGACACCTTGTAAGAGATCACAATCAGGGAGTACAGTAATTGTGCCAAGACTAATTAAGAGAATTTATGAAATCAGAAATTTGAAGTCATTGCAGAGATTAATTCAAATTAGAAGAGTTCTAATAAAAGCTAGACTGATACAGATGATGGATAGCTAGTTTTTTGTTTTATTTCTTCATTCCCTTAGTTAAAGTCTAGTTCAAATCATTGAAAGAGATGTTTGTTCAACAGACTCTTAAAAATATTATTTTGTATTTCTTGTTAATTCAAATTATTCATCTTTTTGAGGGAGAAAGAGTTGTAGGTGGGTGAGAAAAAAAAAGTATGTTTATGTGTAGCCACTAATTCATCCATGCAGCACTTCAAAGATGGAAACACTGACTGTGAATTTTTGCTTTTATCCACAACACTGAAAATTTGAAAAAGAAACAAAACAGAAATCCTACAATCATTTCTTGAAAAAGCAAATTTTCCATTTCCCTAAGAAAGGCCATCTGGGAAGGCAAAAATAATGTAATGTGAATATGTCATGCTTTCTTTCCACTAAGGAGACATTATATAAACCAGCATCATCATGAGTTTAGTCACAGAATTTTTCACCTTGAGATTTCAGAACAGTGCCAGTATTTATTTTTCCATTGGGTTCATCCTTGCTCATCCATCTCATATTGCTGAATATGCACAAATAAATTCCTGCCATATATATTCACCTTAAACAGCAACAGTTTAATTGCTCTGGTCGTAAAAGACTATAAATCAACATTAACAAAGAAGTTATGCCTTCATTGCAAGCATTCCTCAAACAAAAATACTACAAGCATTCAAGAGGAGTAGCCCAGGCAAAATTTTGAGGTATAGGAAAAAACAAAGGAATTGTATGGATCTATTTCATCTCCAACATGAAAAGCCAAATTTTAGACCATCCTGGGTGCACTTTGCAGTAATTTAAAAGCCAGAAACTTCTCTACATTCTACATAAACATTCATAAATCAGCAAAAGTGTGGAGTTGGGTTGCCCAGTGCAGAGCCAAGAGCAGGACTCAATGATCCTTGTGGGTGTTTCCAGCTCAGACTGATTCTATGAAAAAGGCTTTGTGCTCTTTGCTCACAGGGCAGAGAAAAGCTGGATAATGCCCCTTCTCCTCAAACTGTAGCACGTGAGAGAGCAGGACCAACACTAAGGATTTTGCACTATTTCAGTTTGTTGCTGGTGTCAGGAACAGAATTTGAAGCTGCTAAACACTGCACTTCCTTTCCTAGTCCTTGCTCGGCTTGCAGCCTCTCTCTCATTTCCTTCAGCAGTTGCTTTATGTGGAGAACAGAGAAACAAACATTCACCCAAAGCTGAAACAGCAGCAAAAAGTGTTCTCTCATCCTTCAAACAAGACATGTGCACTGCTGCTGTTTGTGGCTGTGACTGCCAGATGGAGCTGCCAAGGCTTCCAGCACGGTGAGCATCATGAGGCACTGATGACACAGTATCACACCTAACAGGCTGGGGCAGCCCTTCCCTCGGCTTTCCACCTCTCTCATCCCCTCCTCTAGCTTCAACCTAAACATCTGCATGAGGAAATGAAGGCAAACATTTCTATGCCTTTCCCCCACAAGCTGCTAATTAGAATTCGGTTTTGGGGCACACTAAGAAAAAAAAAAATTAAAGCCCAACCACCAATAAAATTTCTTCAACAAAAATGAGCGGCTGATTCTTCTGTGAGCATTTCCTCACAGATACATCCATAAATAATCCCAGAGTGCTGCTGTGACAGTCTAGCCTGCCCAACAGCACAACACAGATCACACGATTTTCAGGACTGAATTATCTCTGTTTGGACAAGCATGTTCTCTGTGGAAGAATAATAATTTTTAATGCCACATTTTTCAAGAATGAAGAATCCATCACAATTCAGTAGAAACTCATTCATGGTTTAAAATATGCTTCACATTTTAGGAATTGTCTTTCAGAAATGCCATTTGAAATGTTCAGGTTACTAGATGGCTTCAAAATCAGGAAAAAATCAAATATTCTTTTTGCAGAACAGAACATATTGCTTTCCTAGGATACTTTTTATTTATTATTTTGGGGTTTTCAGTATTTCAATAATACAACTCTCAACCTGGCAGATCTATCTGATCTTCAGTGTGTTTGAGGTGTATTATAGAGGCCCAGAGTACTTTTGCTTTTCCTTTAGTCTTTGCACCACCTGGAACAACATATGTATGCTGGCTAGCACTCCCCTGAAGGAGCCTGGAGTGATGGGAATGTTTTACCTCACCAGACAGCCTTCCTGTAAAACCTACTTCTTCTTCTTGCAATAAGGCACCTCCCCTTGTTTGAGCCTTCATTTGATGTCAAGATAACATCTTGCTAAGGATGGCACAAGCTCAGTGTAATTTTTCTTCCCTAGAAGCTCAGATGCAGTCAAAGGAGGAGATGGCTTCAGAGAAGGCAAGGTCCAATTTAATTGTAAATATCTATAAGATTAGTGTGAAATAAATTGGTTTATGACCTATGATTAAAAAAGAGCTAAGATTTCAATTTCTAATGTGGCCATTGATCCTGATGTCTGGCACAGACACACATTTGTGAGCTCCTCATGTATGTGATAAGTCAATGAAACAGCACAGCAGCAGCCCTATCCATCCATTTCGTAAGTATATTTGTGTATCTTACACCCCATACTCTGCACAAATATTCTAAATGCAGTCAATATCAGTAATTTTGTAGACTGAAAAATGGCAGCCAACAACTACTGCATGCACTTGTCTATTTCAGATTTTTAAAAAGACAAATTTTTGTCATGTTTTATTTTCCATACTAAGGAAAAAAATCCCACTTTTTTCCATTGCAAGTTATTTTTCTTCCAGTTTAATGCTTGCCTTTCAAAGCCCCTTTAAAGGGAAGTTTTGGCATGTTAAAAAATGTGGAAAAACGAAGTCTTTGCAAAAATTTTAAATAAAATATAGCTCCTCTGTGGCAACACTAAATAGCTTTTGCAAAACAATTACACTAAACAGGCTTATCTCTCCCAATGCCTTCTAATATTAAAAAACTGACCCATGAAAGTGAGTCTAACCCAAGGGCATCAACAACACATTATTTCAAACAGATAAGAGAACTAACTGATGGTTGTGCTGAGCTTTGGCTCAGCAAAGGATCTTGTGAGAAAATATCTCCAGCTCAAGAGAAACTGAGTGCTGAGATTTTTGCCTGGGGAGCCCAGGAGTCCAATGTCATGTAGGATCCAGAGCAATTAAATTAATTTAAGCAAAATGACAACCAAGGCTTCTCTAAGATTTTGCCTTTGTCAGAGCAAGGGCTGCAGAAAAGATGCAGTCACTGTGTTCTTCACAGAAGAGAAAATATTGTTATCTCTAATGCAAGGAACTAATAATTGTTTGGAAACCTTTCAGATGGGAACATTTGCAAGAAGAATTCAGTGTAAATCAGACTGATGGCTTTTCTCTGCCACCTCCCACTGTCACTGACAGTTGTTAGTGACAATGAAATCATCCAGCAGATGCTGTATTGCTTTAAACCCTCAGAGCTACAATGCTACACCATGTACTTACAACATTTTAACATCACTGACATAATTTTCATAGCTCTTCATGGCACAGTGCACATCCACATGCCCACAAGTCAGACAGAAATCTCCCAGGTTTATTTACCCACTGTCATCCTTTCTGTAAAGTGAGTGAAAATGTCAGCAAATGGAAGAGTGATGGCTACAGGTAACTACAAATAGCCCCAGTTAATCCAAAACTTGTGTACTGGGAGGATTCACCAAGGATCACATTAAAGGCATGGTTCTAACAGAAAATACTAGATATTCTGCACAATATTTCCAAGTGGACTCAATTAACATCTCAAGATGCTCTCTGTGTTCAAACCCAGCACTGCTCAAATCATGTCTTGTTTTCTGAACCATTCTCTTAAACACTCCCATAGTCATTAGGCATACTGTCAAAGCTTCTTGTACAGGTAGATATCACCAGATAATCACCCTTGGAGGAAGAAGTCTTCCAAAGGATAAAATAGTTGCAGTAGAACTCAAGATTCAAGTTTTATATAATCTCCTAAAACTGATTCTTTTATTGTTTTCTTTTTTATTTTTCCTCCCTAAATGTGTTCTTTTCTTTTCATCATATCTCTTGCTACTATGAAAGTTTCCTTCCTTCCTTCCTTCCTTCCTTCCTTCCTTCCTTCCTTCCTTCCTTCCTTCCTTCCTTCTAGCCACATTTGGTGTTGATTCAGTCTGGAGGATTTTATGCTAACGTAGAACAAGGACATGACTTTGAAGGTATCACTATGAAGGTTTATCACTATGCCCTGTGGGCCACAAGGTGCTAAAAGGCACAAATGCCTGAGGCTGGAGCAGCTTACATGGCACAAATGACAAGTGATAATAAATGATAGTCTGTTCCTAAGGATGAACTCATTTAGCTTGGCTGGCTGTGAGTTTAAAAATAATTATAAATAAAAAATAAACTGACATACTGTACAGCCAAAATAGAAATTGAGTAGGGAACAAAACAGCACCATATTGCCTGCAATTCCAACATTTTCTGAATTGACTTGAGATTACTTTTTTTTCAAACAAACACCAATTTTTTTTTGTTTTGGAAGTGAAATCAGTTCTCTGCGGCTGAAGTTTCTTGTCTTTCTTCATTAATTTTTGCTACTATTGCAACAGCATTGAAATGCATTGCTACTAGCTAGCCATCACAAAACTGGGCTGAAGAGCCTGTGCCAAGAGGCAGTGAGGTATTTCCCTGAGAGAGCTGTGCTGGAGCTGGGTATGCAGACAGGAGGAACCAGAACTGCTGACTGATGAGGTAGAGCTGGCACACACAGGCAGCACTGCTGACAGCAAGGGAATGTGGCTAGAAGGTCTCTGACTGGGAAAAAAAAAAAAAGTGGACCAGCCTATGGGCCTGTACAGGCTCTTAATCCAGCTCTGTTTTTTCCTTTATCATTCTCTTTTTCATTGCAAAGGATTTGTCTTTCTTTCTAAATATTCTAAATCAAAACCTTAAAGAGAGAAACGATCTTAGAGTGAACCCTCCTCTAGTCCCTGAAGGCAAGATTTAGTAAAACCAAAAAAAAGTTATGAAAGCAAATCAAGCCACTACTAAAAATCTGTACAGTTGCATGAATAAATATTATTTATATTGATTTGGCCAAAGCCTGTATTAGTGCTTCTAAATTGTCAAAAGCCACTCCATAAATTCTCTGTTGAACTTTCCTCTTGCCCTCAGAAGAAGGGCTCCCTCATTAATACTAAGTTCACAGTATTCCTGCAACATTAATTCCTCCTTTTCTTTCTGTAACTATCCTGTAAAGGCTATCATCAACAAGACAAAACTGGCAAGGAGGAGCCACACTTATACATTTAATTTAGGAGTGGTTAGTCTCCCAGGCATGATCATTCCCTAGCACAGAGTTCTTACATTTTACCTAAGCTTCAATTAACTGGACTTTCTTCTGGTGCACATGGAAAATGGATTCTGACATATTTACTGTACAAGTAACTTCATTACTGAGGCTGGCTCCTCTTAGATCACACCTGTTAGTGTTAGTAGGAGTACCACAGCTGTAATTTATTGCTGGTACAAATGAGTGAGCCCACAGATTTACTCCCTGGAGGAGTATTTGTTTCCCTACTGTTACCTTTGGAGATGGCAAAGGTTGGTATGGGGCAGTTCCTTAAACCTTCCAATCTGACTCTGCAAAGTCATATTTGAAGTGGGAATTACTTTCCTGTTCCAGCTGGATAAGACACCACTGTTGTTAGACCAGAAATTCAGACATTTCAGGTCACCATGAAGAAGAACATACAACAAACCTCATTAAAGCTTTAGTGCCTCCTTCTGAAATGCTGATACCTCAGAGATCAAAGACCCTGCCAGGATATGGTCTCATGGTTTCAAAGCAGTAGGATTTCCAGTTTGGAAAGCCCTATTTGTATACAATCAATTGCTGTGTGCATTTATGTTGTCCCTGCAGTGATGCCAGCCCTTCTGTATTTGCCAGACTCTAATGTCAACTCTGGCTTCCATTAGCTATGGAAAGGTGGCTATCACTAATCCTACTAATAACAGCAACTTGCCAGCACTCACTTGCCTAATGGACTTGCAAAAGGCACACAGCTACTGATTTCCTTCATTTGCTGTCAAAACTAAGGTCAAAAATAATCTCAGGAGACCACAAACTTGACCTTTTCCAAATTTTATGCTTGTCAAATTTTACTGCAGAAGATGAATTATCAATGCAAGCAGTGGGAGAGCAGTAGCTCGATGTGTTCAATGCCTCGCACTGATTCAATTGAAGGGATGTTTGCATGTCAGCACAAATCAGAATCAGAAAAGAGAGTGATCTGCCAGTGGTGCTCACAACAGACATGCCAGCTCCTGTCCAAAGTGGACCTGTTACCATTAGCATTTCCCTGAATTCGTTCTTCACTTTCCAAGTGCAAGAGCAATGAGGCACACAGGAAAGTAATGCCATCTACATTGCCTCCAACTCCTCTACAATAAGCTTTGCTTTTAAAACACTATTACAGGCTCTATTCATCGTGGGAAAGAATTGAGAATTGTGCAGGAAACCTATTTCCCCTCAGGGAAGGAATGGGACATAATTTCATTCCTTAACATTATAAATTATGATGGTTTTTTCCTTTTTCTTTTTTTCTTTTTTTTTTTTTTTTTTTAGTTTGGAAGGTTAGAAAATGCTGTGGAGATTAATAACATCACTGTTATTAATTATAACCCACCAAAATACATATTTTTACAATAAGGAGGGAGTATTCTCCATGGGAGAATATTCTGGAGAAGAGAAATTACTTAGGAAATAGCCATGCCTGGGTCAATTGACAGAAAGCAATTAGAGCTTTCTCCCAGCATGTAGGAAACAGGCAATAGTATAATTGACTCATTGTACTTTTTGAAATAAACCAGTGAAATAATGCACAGAAAACAAAACTGTGAGAACTTGTGTCAAATTAGTCAAATCCTGGGAAACAAAATTATGGCAAAGAAATACATCAAGACTGAGGTAAGTACAAAGACCCTGACATCAGTAGCAGATAAGAAAACTAGACTGACAGACAACTTATAAATAATGATGCAAATGTACTTACCATACATAAATGTGAAAATATTTCACCTTTTGATCCCACCCTCAGGTCTTACATATTCTGTTTACTCTGGACATGTACATGCATGAGGGAAGTGACACAGGTATTTTATAAACAGTCTGCACATGTGGTGCACGTGACACAAGCACACCTGCACTAGAAATAGAATATAATTTCCAAGCAGGGTTTCATTCTGGACCTAAAAAAAATGCTCACAAGGAGAGGCTGTAGGGTGCTGGGAATCTTTTTATAGTTCACAGACAGTCTGGAATCCATAATCCATCTTTTCAGTGTATGTTCATAGAGCTAGCAAAATAGTGAATGCAAACTGAGGTGTTATTCCACCAGTTTTGTGGCAGGCCAGTGGCACCTGCCCTGGAAAGTCAGAAGGTGAGCACATGATTTAATCTCGAAAAGGTGTCAGTCAAACCAGAATTTCTTTCCTTACCACAACCATTTTATGCCCATGCTCAAGCAGAAAGAAAAAATGAGAGAAAAAAGTAAAGGAAGCAAACACAATATGACTCAGTTTGCAGCCACTGCAGTTTCGTCTCAGTGTATCTTTCATAGTTTGTGGCATTTAATTATGTTTCTAGGGCTTTGATGGTCGTTTTTAAAATAACAGTACAATTAAATTAAAGTGTATAGTTCTACTGACTGATCTATGCTTCTTCTGTACTTTGTATTTCCTGCAAAGTTTTCAGGCCACAGTAAAAATGCATTTTTTGTCACTAGTGGAAATGCGTGACGTTAAATATTGTCTGGAACAGGAGACCAGTGATTTTCAATTAACATTAAATAGGAAACTGTTTAATATCAATTGTTATTAAATAGGCAAATTAGCATTAAATTAAAGCTAATAGGGTAGGCAAAGTTTTCCATTAAGCAAGCCAATATTAAGTGTATTCAGTCTTTTATGGCATCCACTATTCTGTTTCCTCAGCTGAAAGATGTTTCTTGATAGATAGGAATTTATCCAGTTTATGCCCCTTCAGCTACCAACTTCATCTGATCTCTATTATAAAAATTCAGTGGATCAGGCATTATTGCAAATTTTGATGGGCATTAATTCTATGGCTCCTGCCAACTAATTGTCCTTGTTTTGGACTTCCTCTTTGAGCTTCATCTCACACGTACCATTAACTACTTGTTGCTGTTCCACAATGAGGAACAAAGAAATCATCACGTTTGGTGCTTCTCCAGTTTAGATGAGGGCCAACTGCTGATGTTAATGAAACAGTACTGCATTGGGAGGAAACAAATGCAGAAAAATCCTTGATATTTTAAAAAATTCTCAGAATATAATCCTCATTATAGGAGCTGGTGGCTTCTAAGATTCAGGAATCATTTTTTTAAATGAGCAGTGCGTGAATCAAAAAATGGTCACGTCAGGATATTTATTTACTTTCTACCCTCTGAATAATAAATATATGTTGAGTGGCATGGTGGGAGGGTACATGCCATGAGTTTAACTCAAACAGGAAACCTAGGAGGAATATATGTGTTGGACCATATCTGAAACCTATATGTTTGGAAAGAGATGAGAGAGTACCAGACAAGTCTGTACCTCTGAGATTCTGAAGCTCCTCTGAAAACTTGTTTGTTGGGTATGTTAGGATACAGCTTGAAATCTGAATTATTCATAACCAAAGAAGTTGTGGATTTTTTTTAGCCACTAGATGGGCCTTAACTCATAGAGTGAACAAGACCTCTTGGAACTCTGACTCCCATCTCCTGTTATCACAGAGTTCATGTTCTTAAATGCCTTTAACAACTTTATCAAACTAACTTGAAAATTAGCACGGCAGTCTCACAAAAGAAGCAGCTGTGTCTGGCTTCTTGAGTTAGGAATTCAAATATCGTCCCAGAAGGGGACCAGAGACATAGGTGGTGTATTAATGAAATCAAAGTATAAATATACTTACATTTTAAAGGAAGTTTTCCTTTTTCTCACCTAAAGATCGGTTGTTCCATAGCCTAAAATGTATTTTTCAGTGAGTTTCTGAAAGCATTCTGAAATGTTCTCACATAGGTTTACCTGCAATAAGAAGCAATTCTTGCCACCTAAATGTATAAACATTTAGTCTTGCTGAATTGTCTCCGGAGAGAAAACAGAACTGCATTATAGAGGAGTTTTGTGCAAAACAACTTGTCCTGTGTTTGTGAAGTGGCAGCATGTTAGAAAACTGGTGCGACAGTTTGATGGGTTTCCATGGAAACTGCTAGACTTGAATGCATGGGTGCACAAGCAAGCTTGCCAGGTGCCCAGGATTGGTTCAGAGGAAGGAAAAATCACATTTCCATGACAGCCATAGCTTAGCTGAGCAAGTCTCTTTCCAAAGTGATGTACTTGCAAAAATAGATAAGCGCCAACCAGACTAAAATTTGTTTGTGCTTTATACAGCAAACTGTGTAATTTGATCCCCCCTTGAAAATGGGTTCTGGCAGTTTGAACTGAAAATGGCAGTTTCTGCCCATTGAGTGTTTCACCCAAAAGGCTATGGTCTTCTGCTGCAAGGTAATTTTATGGGGAAAAAAATTAATAACCCAGCAGGTAGAATGAAGAAACCAAAATTGAAATGGAAGAATTATTCCCTCAAAGATAGCCACACAAGCATTTCTGACACCAGTGAGATATGTAATAGAATAAACCAAAAAAAAGGCTTATTTGATAATCCTTTACATTCATTGCACTTTGCTGGGCTATTTCAAAAAATCTGAACATAACTAGGCCATCAGCTACTGCAAATCACTATTGCTTTGATGAAATGAGTGTAATACTGAAAGCTTCTTTAAACTGGAGATATAACAGAGTATTCTTCCATATAGGTTAGGATCAGGGAAAAGGTTGAATTGTACCTGGTGCCTCCTCTGTGCTTTCTCATTGTGAGTCTGCTGGCTTTTTCATTTACTCTCTGAGCACAACTTTTGACTAAGCAATGCAAATACCAGAATGCCACTGTCACACCAAGAGAGAAAGGTGATGAACAGTTCAGGAGATAATGGCAAGGAGCCTTAGACTCCTGAAAAATTATCTAGGAATATACTTTGGGATCCAAAATGTAAGAAGTCTTTCAGATGCCTCTTTAAAAAGATTAGTGGTATCTGAGCAAAATCTCACAGAAATCAGTTCACCAGTTTCAGTTGACAAGGAATTTAGTTTTATATACAGGGCAATACTCAGGAAGGAGAAAAATGGGCTGTATAGAAGACATGGAAGAGGAATTATAGAGATCTTGAAGCATCTGGACTAAATCCAAAGAATGCAGTGCATGGGTAAAAACTCAGATGTTTTGCTGTTTTGCCTAGATCCGTGGGTTTTTGCACAGTTGGAAGTGCAAACCTTGCCAGTACAAAAAAATTCTTCTCGTACTCAGAGTTTTGGAGAAAACCAACTTTTCAATAGACTGCCTTCAGGTATTGTGCTCTGGGAAACAGCTCTTTTGTGTCCACACACTTGGAGGGTGTAATTACGTCCTTGGAGCTTGCTTCTCTGAAGGGAGTCTACACGCAGGGCAGTTACAAAGGGCAACAAAGACAACCCTGTAACTTACTGAGCCCAAAGAAACCTTACAACTACTTAGGCTTATTCCTACAGGAGCCAGGACAGCCTAGTAAAGTCACCAAGGTGTCCATCAAGGCATCACTGAACAAAAGCTAAGGACTTTTATGAATGGACCCTCTGAGCTCTATCATTGCCTAGAAGAGCTATTCTTATACAGCTGTTAGATAATGAGATCAGTTTTTGGATCACTATAACTATCAATTAAAGGCTCACCTATAACAAGTCCAACAATTTGGAACAATTTTTTTAATGGCTCATTAGGCATATACATAAAATGGCTTTGTACCCTCCTCAGCTACAGTGAAGACTATTTTTCAGTCACTTAGATTATTCATTACACTCAAATTCAGATGTCTGAAGTATTACCTGTATGGATTTACCTGTGGTTCGGATGTCTGAACTCCCAACACAGTCACTGCAGGGCTTTTCCATTTGTCCACACACTGCTGTTTCAGTTATCCTACGGTATCTTTCCCAAATTTCATTTCTATGCTGAATAGCACAGGGCTCCTTTGTGTCATGTGCCATACCTGCCAGCGCAATTCAGGCACCTTAAAAGAATTTCTGCTGGTTATAGATTTATAAAAAAGCTAAATAAAACACTGATTCTCCTCTGACTAGGATGGATACTCATGCACCCAACTCACACAAGATCTCTCTTTCATATTCCTAGTGCAGGTGTCTACAATCTGGAGCTGAATATCATCCTCACTTTCAGCCTCTCTTTCTAAAGCATGCATAATCCTTATGAGTCTTTATACTTGGCCACACACCAAATGGTATCTCCAGCATCAAGTATTCATGTCAATAATAAGTAATTGTTTAAAGAAAAAAATGTATTCCACACAGTAGTCTCCTAATTTTATACGCATATGGCTTTATACTAATTCAATGTGTAAAAAGACCAGGAGCAGAAAGATTAACAGCAATGCTCAATGAAAGCCTCTGCCCAAACATTTGCTTTAAATCCTTACTTGCTGTTTAAAGCACAATTTCTTTTCAGAACCCGTGGGTCTTTCATAAAGGAGCGGGTTACCATAAAGAAGTGGGTACCCTAAAGAAGTGGGTAACTGCATCTACTTTAAATGTTGATCTCAGCCTTCCTGAAGGGCCCAGCTAGGAGTCCTTCAGAGGGGTGGCTGCTGAGACACACCAGTCCTGTTGCCAATGGGCCACAGGTAGTTTGGGAGCAGAGGAGGCATGAATGAGTGTTATCACCACTCAGAGGACAGCTGGCAGAGGTACAAAGCAGCCTGTGAGCCCCAAACATTGTCCAGTGGGCTGAAAACAGGACAAAGTAACAGCTTCAAAAAGGCACCAGTAAGTGTTCGGTACAGAAGTCCATTACAGCACATTGTACTTTTCCATTCTTTCGTTTGACTAAATCACAGCTTCAGGATAAAATGATGTGACAAAAAGAACCTTGTACAAATGTATTTAGTATAATGGCTGAATGAGCTGACTCTAGGAGAATCTTGCCTATTCAAGCAATTTTTTCTTTCTGGCTTTTCTTGACACTAATTCTGTCTCTAGCTTCCTATAACATATAAATGATATGGAAATTAAAGCATGAGTGAAGATCAAACAAAAAGTCACAGTACTTGAACACTGTTATTCTTACTTTCCTGGGTGAAGTAATTTGTATTAAATTATGCCAACTAAGTTACCCTAAACAAATGTCAATGTTGAAAACTAAAGACACAATATTGGACAACAAGGTGCTGGCTAAAGGATTTGCAGGACATTTTTCAGTTAATAGGACACATAAATTTACCATATTTAGAAGACAAAGTTCAAATCAGGAAGCCTAAAAGTACAATATTTTTGAAAGGGAGCAAATACACAAGCTGTCAGTGGCACCCCATAACTTCCCTTTTGTTTACATGCGTGTAATGTTCACTACAGTTCTTATCTCTCTACTGATAAGAAGCCTTTGCCAAGTAGAAGATTCACTAACTTACCTGCTCTTAGCTGCAAATGACATCCTGCAACCCTTTCAAACTTACCAGAAAATAGTTGTCACATAATGAGGTTTGAATATAGCAAGGGCTTGTTCTACACTGGGTATAATCATTCTCTTTGTGGAATAAAAGTATCATAAAAGCACATGAACATAAAAGTTATGAAAATCAGTAGAGAAACTTGAAACAATTCTGGAAAAGTACATCGAACTGGGCAGTGGGCATCTGAGTTTCAAGATTTTTAAACTCACATAGCACTCATTCTTACAAATTATTATCCAAATACTGCAGTCAAACGAGAATGTCTCAATATATAATGCCATTCCCTCAAGTTTTGTACAGGGTTACTCAAAAAAGATCCGTAGAAAAGATTTCCACAGGCTTGGAACACACTTTGAATTTAGGTTCTACACTTTGCACTCATGCTGAAAAAAGATACTGTGAAAAAATAACTTTGGCCATATGACAGCAAATTAATGAGTCCTATGAATAATGCATGAACCAGAGTGATAACATTCTTGGCTTTAGTGGAACAAGACAAGAATCTGGTGAAGAGCTAAAGCATGTCATGGACCACTTGCAAGCCCTCTTTACTTTCTAAAACTCTCCTCAGCTGTTTTGGGTGTATTTTGCAAGGAACAGCAAACACTCCCAGCTGAAATAGTTATCACTTCTGCAGATGTTGGGGGATTTTCCTTCTGGGAAGAACTGGACTCATAAGGTAGGAGCAGCTTGTATTTTCATGGAAGTTTCACTTGGAATGCAGATATGCTATGTTGTGAACTGGTAACCTGAATAAGGGACACAGATGTTCTCCATGTAAAACGTACATTCAGTTTGTCTGACCTAATTCTTCAGAGTCAGCCACAGCTGAGGTACCTCAGGAACAGAACAGCCACACCAGGAGCCAGCTAAGGACTTGCAAATCCTCTTCATTATTCATTATAGAATTATGCACATACTTTTGGAGTTTAACCAAGCAACAAATAGATGCAATGGCTTAAAACAAATTCTATACTTACATGTTGGCATGTCTTACAAGTCTTCCAGAATTGGGCCAAAAGCCAGTAAGAAAAGTTGCCCTCATCAGGGACTTGTGCTCTGGTGCAGCTTTATAGCACGTGTAGCACGAGTTGGGAAAATAGATTTCCCATTGTACATGAAGACATGGCTCACTTCTCAGTAACACTTCATAACTGTAGGCTGCTCAATTAAAGCTTGACTGCAACAGGATTCTTTTAGATTGGCTCACTGCATCCCTCAAATCCACACAAGCATTGGAGTGCTGGCTGGAAGAGACCTCTGGATGCCTCTGGACCTGTCCCACACAGGAGGCAGGGCTGTTGCCAGCACTAGATCAGATCAGCTGTTGCTTTGCCTGGCTGAGTCCCAGGAACTTCCAAGGACAGAGAGTCCCTGACCACTCTGGTAACCTGTTCCAGTGCTGCACCAGCCTCACAGTGAAGAAGGTTTTTCCTAATGTTCAACCTGAACCTGCCAAACTGCAGCATGTGACTTCTGTCCCTTTTTATACCACTTGCCACTGTTGAGAAGAGTTTGTCTCAGGCAAGTTTCTTTGGATTGGGACTTTGCTGTTCAGCATGTTAAGCATTCCCCCAGTTTGGCGTCATCTGTGAATTTGCTAGGGGTATGTTCTGTCCTCAAAGTCGAGAAATTAATGTTAATACAAGCTACAGGAATTAGTACTGATTAGAGTTTATTCTGTGGTGCTCCCATAGCTCATGTGAGAAAAATGAAATGTCCCAGTCAGGATTTCTAGTTCTCAAGAAACATCCAAGTATGGAATGCCAGAGTCCCCAAAGAAGAAACATCTGCTGAAGAGTTCCTGCTTGTTGCAGCACATGTACTGAGGATGACTGCAAAATGAAGACAGAAAAAGACATGCTCAAAAAGAACTAGTGACAGCAGAACACTAAACTGGCTAATAAAATGTGGATGAGAAGCAGCAGAGCAGACAGTATTGCCATTTTCATTTGTCTATATCAGTTTTATTTATCCTCCCCAATGCACAACGTACCTTTTGCTACCACAGAAGAAGAAACTGAAAACAAAAGTTTGCAGCATCTACTATTTCAGCCATAGGTTTCTACATACATGTAAGGAATCATTTTTTCACTACCAGGAGAATGCAGGTGAGTGGTAGCTGATGATATCCTGTTGGAGAAAGTGCAGATTTCTAGGGACCAGGTTCAGTCTGCACTCAGATGAGAAAGAAAGCAAACCACCTCTTGTGCTGTGCACAGCCTAATGTTTTCTTAGAGCAGTTTTCCTGATTCATTCTTCTTTTTCCTCTAGAAAAGGTATCAAACAGGCTATTTTCACTTAGCACAGGGGATTGTATTTCATTAGATTAGAAGACATCTCCATTTTGCTTGATCCTACCTTTCACATATTTTTCCTGAGGACAAGAAAGCTTCAGTGTGCAATATCACATCATATCTTTGTTGCAGTTTGGGCATGGCAAGGGAAAGAAATATTTGAGATCCACAAGAGGGCAGTTCCTTTTGATAGAACTGAAAACTGACATGTCTCCAGAAACAAGTCATACATTTTTTTCTCCTGAAAGAGGGTATTAAAACTTAAAAACCAGGGCCCTCAAGCCTGAATGAGAACCTGGTGAATGACCAAGATTATTTTCAGGGAAGACATTGATCCTAACAGAGCAAGCCTCCTCTGTGCCAAAGTCCATCAGAAAACACACTTACATAGCATTACCACCAAGAGGCTCCCATGCATTCTTTAACAACCCCTGTGACTTGAAAATCAGTGTTCCTCACATTATAGGTTAGCCTGTGACTCTGCAGGAGCACTGAGGAAGAACTGTCTGTTCCTCTGGTGACACAATACCAGACGTTTCCCTGGGTCCATCAACATCCACTCTGCACTTGCATGCTCAGAGCAGTGGCAGAATCAGCCCTCCTTGCACTAATAAACAGTTATTCCACAGAGGTGGAATAGCTACAGCCCTTGAGATTGTTTCTCTATTCAAATAATCTGATGCATGCAGAAAAACAGTTCACTCTCTGCTGTTAATCAAGCCTATTTAGGCTCACACATGCTAGTGTTATAAATCACCTGGTAACAATTTGCAGGGGAAAAAATTATATTTTATTGTTTTATTTTATTTTATTTTCTTAGAACTGGTCTAGTTGCTTACTGGAAACAAACCTGAAATACCTTTTGTGAAACATCTCCACTCAAGCTATGTTAAAAGGCTCAGTGAGCACCTGGAGGGAGAAGAAGCATGAAGTGATCACAGTAATTTAGCCTCTTATGTTAAAATTTGGCCTTCAATATAAAGCTTGGACTACCCTTGAGCCCTACACATTTTCCATCAGAAATAAAACTACAAAAACATTTTACCAGAAAGAGCAAACCCAGCAAGATGTATCTCAGGATGATGTTTTTCCTGGCAATTCTGAGTGAAGGAGAACCTGAGAAATTCTCCTTTGGCACCAGGAATGCACTGATATTTACTTTCCCAGCATATGGTGTCTTCACTCATCTTTCCTCCTCTCATCCCCCAGTGTGGTGCTAAGCTGTGCAATCCTTCCTTGCAGTGAAGAGCATTTACTCAGGTGGGAATTACACATGCAAGCAAGAACTCACTACCAAAATTAGCTGTGGCAAAGGGTTGGTTTAAATTTGTTTTCACTCCAGGCTCAGCTGGAAGAGCAGGGCACCTTGTGGACTCCAACCGAAGTGCAGGGGGAAGTCACCCACCTCCTCTAGGCCTGTGCCTCACCAGCTGCTGTCAGAGCAGGCTTTGTGTGTTTGATTTGGCCTTTGCCATCAATTTGTACAAATTATTCCTGAGCTAGGTCTCTATAATGCATGAACTCACAGGTCCATTTCCTTGCAGGTGTGTGCTCAGCAGAGATTGGTCTATAAAAGCTGCCATCAGCTATTGTCAAATCAGAAACCAGAAATGTTATTAGTGAGAATTGTGGTTCTTTTTTCAACTAGCTATGAATCAATGCTCTATTGCTTGTTTATTGAGTTAGAGGATATTGGCAAAATGATACTATTATGCCCAAGGAATGTTCTTTTCTTCTTTTTTTTCTATAATGGCTCTGCATGCACTGTTATTTTGAAACCTCACTTCCTCTGGATTAAGACAACCTGCACTGCAGGGCATCTCAGAGTTTAAGAACTAAAGTGATGAGAGTGTCTCAATACAATGGTCAGGCAGAAGGGAGAAATGTCCCTTGCTCTGAGGAGCTGCTGGAAGAACTGTTTCTCCTACAATTTCTGCCCTGCCACCAGCAGGTCCAGGAGCTCTGAGCTCCTGGCAAAAGAAAACAAGAGCTCAGGAGCTGGGGACAAGCTTAGAGAACGTAGAAGGGAAAGTAGTGCTCATCTGGACACTGACTGGAGGAGAAGAAACTGTAGCTGATGAAGAGCCATAACAAATTCCCCTGGTGGCTGCTCATCCAGTGACATGAAGGCTGGGTAAATGTTTGCCAGAAAACTGCAAAAAATCTCTGGAGCAAGATGGCTCCTGGGTGATTTCCTGCTCCTGAGTGAATCTTCTATAACTTAGGAGAAAGAGGAGTTCCTACAGCAGCTGTTTAAGAAACAGAGCTTCACAATTACTGAAAATAAGCTTGGCTCCTATCTGTCATCTAGAAAGGTACCAACTGAGAAAAAAGATAAAAGAAGAGACATTTTTTCCAGCTGTAAACTCAATTGCATATCCAGATAGTGGCAGAAGAAAGTCCCAGTTTAATGTCAGTGCATTTGTATCCCCGGGTATTCTGATTACTAAATGCTACTTATTACTTGCTACCTTTGGCAAAATAAAAGGTGTCACAACCAAAGAGGCAAATAAGCTGAAATTTTGCTGTTACAAAAGCAGATTGCTTTCTGCAGATCTCTCTTTTCACCATGTCTCTGCTCCCCACCTTGGTTGCATAACCTATAAAACACTATCTTTCATCCTAAATATGCCAACAGTTGTAATTGCACCTGGCAGGGAGATGGAGACCTGCACAAGAAAGTAACAAATCCAGAATGCCTCTCCAAATCTCTTCAGTTAAGAATTGCCTAAGTTACATGAAAAGTTAAAAGTAAGAAGGCACTGTCTGATCCAGTGCTGTCCTGATGCAGTGAATGTCTGAATGACATCACCGGTGTAGAGAGGTCTGGTTCTGCTGCTGAGCACTGACCAAAAAAACTTTCCAGCTACCAGGGGCTTGCATCTCACATGGCAAAAGGGAAAAGCTCCCTCTTCACTCACCCTGCAATGGAAGTTTTTAGACTCGTTAAAATATTTTTATCTTAGGAGCAGAGCAGTCTCTGGTAGCGCCTGTTTAGCAGGCAGACGATGCAGAGGAGCAGGCCAACTGGAGCCATGGTATTAATAGTGGTGAAGAAAAGAACATTATCATGTCTAATACAGTTATGGACAGATGGCCTGCTTGTAGCACAGTAATCCTTCAATCCAGTTTCAGTCAGTAAAGTAAGTCCTCTGCCTCAAAATAAAACATTCCAAAGAGTGACTCAAGGACCTCCTGCTTCCTTTTCAGGGGCAAGTCTCGTTACAAAAATAAGTTTTCACTTTTTTGGCTGTTTAAATCAGCAGCTTTTCTTACATTGAAGTATGCAACTTACCATCGTATTTTTCTATGGCTACACTGCTTTCCTGTTAATGTGACTCCCTCTGCTCCATTTTAGCTGCCTGCCCTGCCTCAGTTGCAAGGTGTCTGTGAGAGCCCCTGCAGAATGCAGCAGCTTGCAGCAAAACCCTCACAGGAGCAATTCTCCTGCTCCCTCCCACCATCATTCCCCCGGTGTCTGTGAAATCTCAGCAGTTAGGACTTGTCAGGCTGCACTACAGCTTTGCATAGCTCAGTTTGAAAGAAGCCAGATGAGGTTAAAAAGGGGAAAATTTTACCAGGTACTCTCTTTTTTGACAAGTTGATGGTTTTATATGGGAAAGATAAGAACACAATGATTTAAAAAAAAAAAACAAAAGAAGCAATAATTGGAGAGAATGTATGGGGGGAGGTAATCACATGGCAGCTGAGAGGCAGTGAATCACTGCTGGCATGTGTCATGACAGCATCTTTGGACTGTGCTAAAATGCCTTACATTAAAAAGCTCCGTGTACCCCCAAGTTGCTTGGTGATGGGCTGGGCACACTGGCCATTCTGAGACAGGGCTGAAGGCAGCTTGAATGTTTTTGGACTGCTTTTAAATCTCATTGGCTTCCTAGCAAGTGCATTCACATGGTACAGTTTTAAATATGACCTTGGAAGGGCAAAATGTAAGGCACACTGTGGCAGGGTGCCCTCCCAAACTGTCACAGCTCCAAGTTCCTCCATGCATTCAAATCCAACAAACCAGACCCTGAATTCCCTGCTTTCCCTGCTCCATCTCTACAATGATTAATAAGAGCAGAATCTTCTGTGCTGTCTTCTCTTTCATCTCTCACACAGACTTGTATTTAGATTGTTGCTAATGGCTGTGGCTGCTGTTTCCCCAGCATCTTAGAAATCTTTGCAGCATCCAAAACTCACATTTTTCTTTTGATGCCTACAGCCAAATCCCTTTATTACTGCTTTTTTTTGGCTGATTCTGCATTGTAATTCAGTGACCTACTGTTTAGAGCATGCTCACACCTGCATGGACTGTAACATCTCTCAGGTAACCTCTAAGCCATGTAGTTCAGGTACCAGCAGCAGCCTTGCTATTATAAACAGAGTAAAATAATCCATGCAATGGTGTAGCTGAAGAGCTGCATGATTCTTTGGCCAGTCTATAAGATACTATGATCAAAATTATCTCAGATATCCATATGATATTTTCAAAGTGCAAAACAAATATAATCCTAATTTACCAGGGAGCACCACACACAAGTATTCCCTCCTTCCCATGTACCTTGTTTAGAAATAAAACAAATATTCAGTATGTTAGAGCTGAAAAGCTAAAAACACTAAATCAGAAACAGAAAATACTCATCCCTTGGCAATCTGTGTCCATCTATAAAGAAAAATAAAGGTTTCATGTGCTGAAAAGTGCCTGAGACTGAACTATGCACTAAAGTGCTTCATTTTCCTCTTTGCACCATTTCCTGGTGCATTCTGGATTCATGGCTGGTGTGAGGATTATAATTTCAATCTCTTCATTTTATGACAACCACGTCTTTAAATCCTCATCTGTGAGGCTGCAGACAACTTCACCTGAGCAAGCTCCTCTGCTTAAAAGCTTGGTCCTTGCCCACTGCCACCCCCAGCAGCAGAGTGAGGCAGTGGGGATGAAAAGCAATGGCCACACAGTGGGGACCAGCCCAGCCCTGTCCAGCTGCCATGCTCAGCCAGGCTGCTGCTAACAGGGCTCTGAAAGGGCTGGCTGGAGCTGGGACTAGAAGGCAGTTCTGTTGTCTGATAAAGCAAGTGGATGTGCTGCATGTCCTTGTGATCTGTGATGCTGGATTCCCCATCTCTGATGATTCAATGAATCTTTTGCTGCAGAGAAGAGAGGGTGGAGACCAGGAGGGAAGAGCCTGGATAAAAAGCTCTTTTATCCTTCCCTTCTTTGGACAGTCTGGTTTGGTTTATTTTATCTTGACTGTAGGAAAGGATAAAATAGCCTGCTTTGGGACTTGTGTAAACATTATTAGCAAAAAGGTTTTGTTTGCTCTTCCCTTCATGATTGAAAGGTACAAGCCATTAAAATCAGCTGTCAATTTTAGAAATGCTCTTGACTGTGCATTTTAGATACAGCTGTACCTAACAGTTGTCACTCTTCAAAAAGCCAGGCACCAACAGCAGCCTGGCCAAAGAAGTGTACAAGACTAACACTAAGGAGCAAATAAAATACTGCTGATGTAAAAGTAAAGTACTGCTGATGTAACAGCACCCACACCACCCTTTTTCTTCCCTCTTCTCTTCTTTGTTCCACCTGGACCCAGGCTCAGTCCTGTTCCCTCCCTGGTAGCACTGAATACCCCTTCCTCCCTAAGAGATGCCCAGTTCTTCTCCCTGTTGAGATCTCTGAGCCTCACTTTTAGTTGTCACTGTGATCTCTTTCCCAGCAAGTGGGACACTGACCTGCTTCATGCACAGCATGTTTGCTTGACTGTGGATGCTGCAACCTCTGTTTCTGCCCCTGTGTAAAAATTACAAGAACAGGGAATTAGATACAGAATTAGAATTATTCCAGAATAATTCCACTGATTGAATATTTCTGGAGCATCACTTTGATCCCAGACCTTTTGCTACTTAACTAAAGCAGGTTTTTCTGGAGTCAGTTTGTGCAGATGTAAACCTATCCTCTATCCTTGAACAGTTATTGCACAAATGTTTTTTCTCTGTAACTGTTCTTTCAGTCACCCCACACTATCATGAAATAGAAAAAAATAAAAAAAGAATAAAATTGACCACATGAGGGAACTGTGGTCAGACCATTCCTAGGGGAAGCTGGATAAATGAAAAGGCCCTGCTCCAGCTTCTTTTTTCTTTGCTGCTCTTTGGAGAAAACTTCCAAATCAGAAAGTGTTTTATGGATGACTTTCACTGCCTTGCTGCCAGGCTGGTAACTGATTCTACCACCTCATTAGCTAATCCATTCCCAAATTAAATATGGACTGGATTCAACAGGCACATATACAGGAAGGGGTAAAGTAGATGAGTGTAATGGAAGTGTAATTGGTTTTAATGTGATGTAATGTCAGTAAATGCTCTGCATTAATTAGTGTCCCAGGGCAATCTGTCTGGTCTCCAACCCAACTGCTCATAGACGATGGAGCTTAGGGAGAAATATATACAGAGAAAGCTTTTCCATTATTCCCCTGGTATAAATGACAAATCAAATATCATTGGGATGGAAAAAGGACACTGAATAAAGCAAAAAGCCCAGGATGATGGTGTGGGGTGTTTTTTACATAGTCCATAAGGTGGATTTTCCCTCACTTGCCTAAGGTTTTATCAGCTCAATACAATTACTTGCAGCCCTGTTTTTCCCCCAACAACACTCTCTCAATCTTCACTTGATTTTCCAGTAAAGATGGCAAGGGATATTACTGTGGCAGATGCAAAAATGGGATGTAAGTCACCACATCACCTGATGACAAGTACAGCAGGAAATTCCTGAGGGTGGCCAAGCAGAAGAGCTCAGCCACAAGTGCTGCCAGATTAGGGAGGGCCAGAAAGGATGAAAGCAACCATGAAGTTGTCCCAGCTAAAAGTCGCCCTGAGCAGTGACCCTGCAAAGCACTGCACCATGTGGCAGGGACCCTTTGGAAAATCAAAATAAAGGTCTGGTGCCTGCACAACAGGCACAGTCTGTCTGGCACCAAAACATCTTCTCTAGTCCATCTAGATATTTTCTAGTTTTTTTCTTCTGTGGAGGAGAAGACAGCTGTGCTGGGAGAGCCAGCCAGCCCTTGGGATTCCTGCTGGATGCCTGGGAAATCACAGCAGACTGTCTTGGTGTCACTGTTTGCAAAAGAAGGCCATCTCCAACAGCAGAGACAGCTAAAAGCTGGAAATGTGTTCTATCCCCATCAATAAGAGGGGATAAATTCATGGAGTTCACTCTCTCTTGAAAATTGCATGACAATGTAAAGAAAGGGAGTAATGAAAAAAAATCAGTAATGATGTATTCAAAAGGGAAATAAGTGAAGCTCAAATCATTTCATTATAAGCTAATGATGTGTCTTTTGGCTGAGTTCAATTGCATCATAGGCCAGCTGTATATATTTCTAGCCCTAACTGAAGAGAAAATCCTCAAGTTATTACTAGTCCCCTGAATTGCCTGGATTTTTTCATTTTCCTGGAAAGCTTTTGTTCTCTTCAGCAATGTATGGACACAGCAGTATAATTTTATTGTCTGCTCATGGGGTCACAGCACACACCAACCCGTCAGCAATGGCTGGTTTGCATTCAGAGTACACACCAGCCCCTTACAAACAGGTTCAAATTGCAACTACACTACAGGAAAATAAAAATAGATAAGCACATTCCCTTGGCAGAAAGACAACCTTCCCATTTATGTTTCAGAGTATGAAAAATAATTATCTGTGCAGGGATGTTCACCTGTTACTGAAATTTCCCAGCTTCAAATAAAGAATTTTGTAACTGTTGAAAATGAGGGCATGATGGTTCAATTCCTCTGATTGTCAGGCTTCCATGTAGATCAGTGGAAATTTAGCCAAAAGCAAAAAGACATGGAGTCTCAGATAAAACAAAAAACTCTTATTAAATCAAGTGTAAAATGTCTTCCACTAGTAGTAATTCAGATTATAAGTGGGTTCCCTCTGAATGCACAGATGCCCTTTTTCTGTTAGCTCTCTGGAAAGAACCCAGCAGTGCAGTTTGCTGACAAAAAATGTCAGAATAAATAGCTCATCTATGCTAATTTTTGAATCTGAAAATGTTATAATTTCTGCCAGCAAGGCAATTCTAATAGTTTCACAGACTCACTTGGGGGCAGGGGCTTAGTTCATGCCATACTGCAAGTGCATAGCTGAAAAGCCACCAAGAAGTCACACAACAAATCCCTGCAGGAAAATGCTTGCAATTAATTTCCAGTAATGAAAGCACCCATGTAGAACAGCATGTAGGAACTACTCAGGAGCAACAGACTTATAGAAGAGTGGGACCAAAAGAAAAAAATGTGAGAATTGTTTGCTCATTTAAAAAATATGAGTATAGGATAAATATGACAGCTTAAAAGCACTAATATAGGACTGATAGATGACATTTCAGGCTTTGCTTAATTCTGTGACAGGGTTCCAGAGTAGAGGAGGGCAGAAGACATGAAATCATGGCAGCAGCCCTCACCTTCATGGTGTGCAGCAGCAGGACACACTGCCAGGCTCCCTGGGAGTGCCTCTGAGTCCCTCGGGGCTCTCTGCTCTCTTTGCTCTCCTTGAGCTCTGTTCCACTGTGCTCACTGACACCAGATTGCTGTGGCAGGGAAACAGAAGGAAATGTTGTTTAATAAAAGTTGCAGTATGAGACTCGATGTCTTACAGTTAAGCATTGGAAACATCACAAAAAACACGAGGGCAAACAACCAGGTAGGTGGTGAAGTCCAGCAAGCTCTGTGTGCAGCCTCTACATGGCCAGAAAGTTTTGTGTTCTCATCCCTTTCTCTTTTTTTGTTTATTGTCCTACAACACTTTAGGTTTATCTGCTATTTTTTTGCCTTGTTTTGCCTGTTGGGGCTGGTACTGTGAGGCAGTTTTAGAGGTCAAGCATCATCCCAGCTTTCTGAGTTGTCAATACAGACAGTGACCAGTGGCATCAGGGGAAAGAACAAATTCAGGGCAAGGAAGGCAATCTCTTAACTCCTAATTAATTTGTACTGCCAACTCAGCAGCTACTTCTTGGAGATTTCTTAAATTACAGACAGCAGCTTTGTATTTATCAGTCCAGAGTTTTGGGGTATTTTTCCTATTAATTTGTCCAATCATTATTTGAACCTGTTTAGATTTTTAAGTGTGATGGTAACCTGAATAAAAACAGTTCCACAACTTAAGCATACATTGAGTTTTTAATAGAGAACCCACAGAAATTGACATATAAGCCATGTAAAAATATATTTAGATATAGGCTATATGTTGAAATCTATAGATGTATATTAAAAGAGTATGACTGGCATAAACATAGTGTAAAGCAGTCATCTCTGATGCATTCCCTATCTGGGACAGATAGAAAATGAACTCTGCAGGGCATCATTAACACAAACAGTGAATAAAGAAATAAAGCAGGCTGAGAACATCAACTGTGTTTCTCTTCATCATCCCACCTCACTTCTTTACAGCCCACTCTTGGGGGGAAATGGAGATAAAAGCTGTTCCAAATGCTGCTTGTAAACATGATGCCTCTTGGAGAGCATCCTGCCCCTGGGATGTTGAAGTTGGGTAAAGAATATTCTGGATTAGGTCAAACCCAGGCATTTCCCAGAGGGCCAAGAGGGAAGATATCTATCTGAAGAAGAGCTCAGGGCTCTTCCAGACCAGCTTTTTGGAAAAGCAGCTCATGCTAGCTCTTCCTTCACTATGTTTCCTTTCAGTTGCATAGACAAGAAGTCGAGATTTCTTTCTAAATATTTCCAACATTTAAGCAATTAGAAAAGGAGTTTGGAAGGTTCTAATTAAAAGAATACACACATAGAAAGCTAATGCACGGAGCAAAGCCTTTAGCTCCATCCCATGCCTGTTAAATTTGTGCTTTGGAGCCAGCCCTTCTAATGAGGTGAAGATTAGAAAGCAAGTAGCTCGAAAAGGCATAATGTGCTTTGACAGAGAGCAGAGAGCCTAAGCAGAGGTCTCTCACCACAGAGGTGAGATGAAGTCCCTAAGCTCTTGGCAAGATATGAGCATGGCATGTTGACATCTTGCTGGGTGTTTGCAGTGATGAACGATGCTAAGCAAGAGAGTTTATTTCAGCCTCTCCTTCCATGCCAAAAGGTACCTGCAATCCATTCTCCCGCCCTTTGAAATCTCTCGATGCAGAGCTGTTGACTATTTTGAGCAGTAGTCTGCCTGATTTTGTGGGCGCTGTTTTGCAAGCCTACCTGGCAGACTATGAAAAAAAACTTCTCTTTCCCTGGCAGGAGGCCAGGGTGTGCACTGCAAGCACTAGATACACGTAGGAAGAAAACTTATCCTGTCATCTCTCCAACTTGCCAGGCAAAGCCTCCTCCAAACTGCAAACAAAGCTTAAAAGTTCAGTTTACTTGTAGCTCATATTCTTTGCACACTTCACTAGGAACCTGTTACCTTTCTTATCCTGTGTTTATTAGTAATTTCTCATTTTGTTCTTTCCTCACACAGCTGAAGCTGACATTCTGGTATAGATAGTGGCTATCCCTTTTTGTCACTGGGGTGGAATGACTGATCACATCCATGAATTGTCCAACTCCACAGCATGGCTGTGGTTCAATGTCAAGAGTTTCTTGTGAATAGAAAGCTGTGACTTGTAGGAATGTCAGTTTAGTAGTTTGTAAATTACATACTGGTTGGCAATACAAAAAATCAGATTCTTACACACACAGTTGTTTCTTTTTCCATGGATATGTACAGAGTGTCTCTGCATGTCTAAAGGCAGTTTAGACTTTAGTCTAAAGGCTTTTAGTTTAGAATCATTCCCACTTGACCTATCACTATCTAAAAAGTCACCCTCTCTCTTTTTTATAAACCTACTCTAAGTATTAAAAGCACGAGGCAAATTCAGCACCCCAAGCCTTCTGCTCTAACTCATGGATATGGCATTTCCAGATTAAATGGTTGGATCTGATGGTATAAAAGGTCTTTTCTAACCTAAATGATTCTCTGGTTCTCTGTGCTTAATTCTGTTTTTCCAAAGCTCTCTGACACCGGCTGACCCTCTGGATCAATAGCACAGCCAGCCAGCCAGCTGCAGCCCCAGGCCTGCTCTCTTTGGCGTTCACACCTCCCAGCTGGCACTGGCACAGAGAGCTAAATATGGGATTTTGTCCTGGCAGAGGCTCCCACACGCCAGGCATTTGGCTGAGGGCTCCTGTCAGTGCAGCTGCTGACATGGGAGCAGGGGGAAGAGCATCGGGCAGGCGACAGCTCACCCGCCTCAGACAGAGAGCAAGTGAGGAACTGGGGTGGGCAGAAGAGGGGCCTCTGGGTGCTGGGATAATTGTGTTCATGTAGCCCCTTTCAACTGAAGAATTTAAAAGGTGTCCAGATGAGCTTTTCATGGAGAAAAGTAGTTAAGGTACAGGTTTGAGGTCTCTCAGGAGATGATGATCGCTTTGTGGGACGAAGCTCTAAATCTCTCAGCGGGAAAGCGAGATAAGGAGTGGTCCTGCAGAGCTATTCCCAAACCATCCCCATTCTCACTCCACGGCCCCTTCCTGTGCTCGCTTGTTTCCAGGAATTCCTGGCCTGCTGTTGAGAAATGCGGCTTTGCCCTGGTTCCCAGCGGGGCCATGAAAGGAGCGGGGGATCCGCGTCCAGCCACGCATTCACCCGGGGACAGGAGCTTCCCCTCGCACCTGCTGCGTGCCACAAAGCGCCCCGAGCTCACCAGGGGCACAGCCTGGCCTCCCTCCCTCCCTCAGCTGGGGCAAAGTGAACAAAAGCAGGGACTTTGTCTGCCCTCTCCTCAATACCAACGCCAGGGCCAAGGAGGAGGCAGTGAGCTCTCCACTGTCACCTCTCTCCCACTCTCCGGTCCCTCTCAGCTGTGCTGTGTGGGCAGTGCTTCCATCTGGCAGGGCAGTTTTGCACTGGGACTTCAGATAAATTCACTCACTGCCGCAATACATGGCTGTAGTCCACTTGCCTTTTACATATTTAGGTCCCTGTATTCAGAGCTGTTACGACACTTTAGTTTTTAAATTCCTAAACACTTCTGAAGTGCTGCCTTCCAGTTTAGCAGCTTGCAACCTTATTGGAAGGGCGAACTACCAAGCAAAACTCCAGTCAGCCTCAAACACTTCATTTCCCTAAGCTCCCTCAGCATCTAGCAAGGAAAGAGGCCCTTTGTGACATCTTTCAGATTTGCTAAAGTAGCCCTCTAGTCTGAATCACCTTCTGAATGGACTTGTCATGCTCCATTGACTACAGAGGGAGCTTAAGGACAGCCTCTGAGATTAACCTCCGACCCCACACACAGGGGTGGTGGGTGCTGAGCACTGCCAAACTGCATGAAAGCCTCTAAATCAAAGGTGTTAACTGGGAGTGTATCACTAAACTACAGCATAAATCACAATATTGGCTGTTACATCGTTGTTGTAATTGCTTCTAATAACAACAGCAAGAAAAATATATTTCTGGATTTAAGATTAAACTGTTTTTCATCTCCCTTGATGAAGTCTCTAGAGACCTGTAGCATAAATGCTACAAAGTAGGAATGTGGCTGCCTTTTCCTTACTCTGTTGCCTTTTTCTTACTCTGTTGTACCAGTTTATTGTGACCCTTACGTGAAAGGTTGCAGGGCACCCTGCACTGAAAGAAAATTGACTGGTCTTTTTTCTTTGCGTGTGAGCAGATAGAGCAGTAGCTTATTTAGGGAGCTTTCCTGATAAGACAGCAAGTAGCAGTTGTGATAACCCAGGCCCAGTTCAAATTCAGCTGCTTACAAAACAGTGTTTATCAGAGGCGGTGCATGTTTTGTCTCTGAGACACTCAGTTGTACAGGGGGCGTGATGGACCCCTGTCAGCAAAGGAGGACAGCAGCAAAGAGAACAAACGTGGCACTTCATTCCCAGCTAAGGACAAATGGAGACCTGGTCTTGCCACTCCTTTTGGCATGGAAAGTGTCCCGTTAAGTCAGCAGGACTATGTGCACAGCACTCATGTAAATTGTTACAGGACTGAGATATTACATATTTTAGGATCTTTGTGCATTATATCACGAGTCTCAACACATTTTTCCATGCTGAAAATGGGCCAGTTCACATTTGGAATATATCAAAAATCAGGTCCTGAATTCAACATAAATCTTTTTTAGTATATCTTGTCAGATATACTAAATATATATGTGTGTGTGTATATATATATATGACCTATATATTTTTATATGTCAGATATACTTGGCTTACCTTGCAGGCAGTTCCAGCAACCACCCAGGCAAACCTATATTTGGGACAGGTCTCTTCAGTGCCCCACTCTGTGTCCTTTCTTGTGCCTTTTCTAATACACGTACCCAGTTTTTTGTTGTGTTGATCTTTAAACCAGGGACTCTATTCCCACTTTTCCCCAGAATTTCTTCCCATATCTTCTAGCCCCAGAGAAGTTTTAAGAGTATTTACAACAGTGACTCCATGTAATTGCAGATATCAAATATCAGTATATATTATCAGATATATTCTCAGGTAATCACTTAAACCCTGAATTCCAGGTCAGCAGTGTGAGTCCTATGCCCAAGGAGAAAGTGGGGGAAAGGAAGAAAGCAAACTAAAAACTAAAGAAAGAAAGAAACTAAAAGAAAGGAAGGGGAAAACGACAATAGGGATAATATTGCCTTGTGTTACATCTCTTTGGCTACTACCACCACTGTAAATGCTTTGAGGAGGAATTGGAAGCTTGCTCACCCTTGCAGGTGGAGATTCCTATTGCATCAAGCACATCCCCAGGCAGCCACTTCATCCTGCTGAGCCCCACTGTGCACCCTGAAGCAGCACCCACTGCACTTGACCAAGGCTGAACATCTAGATCCCATGAGCATCTCTTGTGAATTGTAAGAGTAATAAAAATTTTTTAAATCAATGTAATAGAAAAGCTTTCAGCCAGAAAGCCGCACATAATTATAAAGGTGCAGAAGGCTTTTATTAGGAACGGTAGGGTTTTAAAAATTGTATATCAGGGGGAAAAAATCTCTATCTCAAAATGCAAGGCTATGCAAATTAATTATCATTATGGAAAGATCTTTGCTTTTCCTCCATTCCCAACATAAAACACTTTTCTCTTACTCTGCCTCCAGAAATTCCAGTAATAAAAGCCAGTAATAACAACTCCTAAATAGCTGTTAATTAATTGAAAACAAGCTTTTTAAGACATATTTTTTTGGTGTGTTTTGGTCTTGCAAGGCTTTATGTACTGAACAGAACAAAAAAAATTGTTACTGACCTTTTCAGATGCAAGATTTCATCTTTTGCTCCTATGGTAGAAATGGTGTAAAGCAGCAAATGAACAGTGGTAACTAAGAAAGCAGAGACTAAATAAACACAAACAAAAAACCCTCTTTGCCAATGGAGACAATAATTTCAGTGATGACTGTGTAGCAACAAAGCCTTCTGTAACTCAGGGTACCCAGTAAGGATGGAGATATTTTACTGTAAAAGATACTCTCTGTGTGTATGCATATTTATATTTAATGTCAAATCTCATTTGACCACAAATGTAATAATCTTTCTTTCAGAAATGCTCACAGTGAAGATTTTATAACAGAACTGTGTTTTACTACAAGATTACAGGGTTTTTTCTTCCATTTGGGTTTCACTGGATACAATTAGTACCAGCTAACTAAGAAAAACAGAGAGAATCTCATGTAGGCAAATTCCCATATCACCATAAAAGAAAATAATGGACAAAAACCCAGATTACTACTTTGTGAGAAGGTTTCATCCTGAACATGAGGAGTTCATTTTGCAAATTCGCTGTTCTCAGTGAAAATCAGGCGTTGCTGCATCATCTACAAGGCAAGGGATGAAGTGAGTGTTGTCTCTGTGTCTGTGCAAGGGCGACTATCAGGCTTTTGAGTTTTAATTAGAAGTCTATCCTGTGCAAGGCCAGAGGGATGATGAAGTGCAAAAAGTCTTTGAACTTCAACTGTAGTATTGCACCAGATTAGCTCTGGGGTCTTAAAGGTCTCAAAGTGGCTTTTTGCTGATAGAAGATACTTGCCTAAAGATATGTCACCCCACTCACCTCTGGTGATCCTCCTTCCATCCAGACCCACCTGATGAACCACCATTCCCAAAAGTTTGGAGCACAAAGTGGTAGCAGAACTTCGGTCTCTTTTGCATGAAGTCCTCTCCATTCATCTACTCCATACATAACAAACAAAAAAGAGGCCATGAAATGACAGAGATGGCCCCCTAAGACCCTGTTCCAGGAAAGCAACTCAGCCAAAAAAATGGGTGTAAAAGTTCTGCTCCATGTTTATAACTCAGGCAGAATCTGAGGACAGAGGTGAGAAGGACATGAGAAATCCAGAACTGTGTCTCCAGCATGATGGAGCTTAGGGAAGCTAACCATGACTTGACACACTCCTCAAGCAGCTCACACTCACTGACAAGGAAGTACAAGAGCATCTTAAAACTCTCACTACCCTGCAAGCTAAAAATGTAACTAACTGCCAAGCAGCATAATAAAAAGGAATTAACATTTTTCTTTTGTAATTAAACAATACTGAGTAGCTGGTCTCCTTTCCGAGGATAGGATTTAGGTTTCTGAGTCCATTAGTGGTTTGAAAAATGTGCTGTCAGTTTCCATACCTTACAATACTTAATTATCTTCCAAACAATCTTAGAAGCCTATATCAATCTCCTCGTCTTGTAAAAAATGTGAAGCATCTCCCTCTTTTGGCAGTGACTGATGGAATGGTTTTCATGGAGTAATTAATTAATTATTCTAAGATTTTAACTAATAGTTGGACACAGAAAAAAACCCAGAGAAATTGGAATGTAGCTTCTTTGTTCTACTCTTGAATCTTAATCATCTCTCACCAAACACACACATTAAATTCACTGTTATAGTAAAACAGCTGAGCATGACAAGGCTGGGAATGAGGGTTTACCACTGCTTACCTGATAGTGTAATTTTTTAAAAGAATCAAACTCTTCATCTGTAATCCATCATTGTGTCAATATCACACAGGTTGAAATAACTGTATACTGAAACAAGCTGCTTCAAAGAACTGAAAAGTGCCAGGAAATTGGGACAGACAGGCTTTAGTGGTCACAAACCAAAGAAATTTTTCCTGCTAGATTCATACCTCTTTCTACAGACTAAAACTTTTTCTAAATTTACAAATCTGTTTGTGTGACAAGCAACACCTACAGCCAACGAAAATTAGTATAATAAAGAGATACCATTATATACTTAGAATTAATTTAAGAAACTCCAGAAACAGTTTCCACAACCAAATGAGGACACCACGTGTCTGTGTATTAGTTTATTTAATTCTTTATCGCCACTAAGAGCAAGTAAATTACGCTGATACAATTGGTAAACATATACATTCGCTAGAGCCCCCCAAAATCCCACAGAGCTAAGGGAAACATCAAGGGATGTTACAGGATTAATGCTTTCGTTCTACAATATGGATATATGGCTTTCATACAAGTTTTAAAAAATTGAAAAGGTAACACACTGCTAGCTTACAAAATCAATATACAAACTGGAAAAAAAAAAAGGAAAAGGAACAGGAAAGAAAGTAACCCATAAGAAGATATCATATAGCACTGGTTTAATAGATATATACAGAATTAGAAATCCATTGAACATGATATTCAGGCTTTGTTATTTTGACTTTCATTTCTCCTTTCGGTTTACCACTCAAACTACAAGACTTAATATGATTTCTCTCTTACTTTTATTTTTCCATCTTATTTTACCCATTTTCCTCACTTTTTATTGGCAGAGAAAAAGACTTTTCCTGTCTGTGTTTATATGTCCACACTTAACTGAAGCAGTTCGTCCACTTTGAAGCTTTGAACAAAGCCCTTGTGTGTACTTGGTGTGACAGAAGAGAACATCACTGTGATAGGAAGTCCTTTTGGCCATTACATTGGCATGTGTTTTGCATTTCCCTTGGACACAGCTATCCTTAAACTGAAGTGCTGGCAAGTGTGAAGAAATCTAGCTCTTCATCCTACATGTGTATCCTCACTTAAACAACAGTACAGGAGAAAAAGCTCTTTCATTTGAACCACAGCCTGAACACGTGGCAGCACTGGTTGTGATTCACATTTAGAGTTATGCATGTACCTTTCTAGAGTTTTCCCCCACGTATGAGTGTATATATATAGTGTATATATAATTATATATGCAGTATGCATGTGTGTGTATTTAGAGAGCTGCTGTGTCTGATGCTGACATCTGCATTAGGTGGATTCTAGCTCCAAGTTGCAGCCTGTCTCTGCTTCAGGCCACCTCAGCAACCACAAGACACTCTGGACTATCACAGCCATTTCCTTCAGCTGTAACAGTCTAGATGAACCACATGATTGTAATATGGGGAGTGCAATGAATGATCTAATGAGAAAAGTTAAATCATGTCTTGTTGCCAGATAGATTAGAGCGAGGGCGTTCGAACAGCAAAATTAATTGCATGAAACTGGCTGTGGGTAAAACAGCCCTGCAGAGGCTACCCATTTTCCTAGTTTTCCATCACTGAATTCAGGGTTAAAGGTTTTGTACAGTCTTTAACTTTCAATGACCACCTGCATGGGAATACTTGTGCGCCTCTGTTTTTAGCTCATCAATAAATCCACTCTTTGGACATGTTTTCAGTTTTGTTGCACGTTTTGTTTGTTATCATGGGTTTTTTAAGAAAGGAGACAAATCTGTAGGTACAGCTTTAACCTATACAACTCACTCAAAGCCAAGTGGTTTAAAGACTAGGAGATACTTACAGAGTTCTTTAGCCATCTGGGACTCCAAGACATCCATATTTAAATGGCAAACTGCAGAAAGGGCTAAAGGATTGTACAACCCCACCAATGAGATAATAATAGTTGAATATAGTTGAATTCTCATGCTTTCCCAGATTCTTGCTCAGTTCAGAGTGATGAGGCCACAAGACAGATGGCCATTTGTGAAGAGTGGCAGAAAGGGGCCATTAGGAAAATGATTCTATTTCAGCATTGTTTAGTTTTGGTCCAAAGGCAAAGTTTGATGCTGCTATGAATGAGACTACCTACATCTTCTCCAAATGCAAACACCCATGGGTGGAAGAGGCTCTCTCCATGCTCTACACCTGCTCAGGAAAGTCTTTCACTATCCCTGAAACTCTATGCACCACAATAATTTGATGATAAAAGAGGAACAGTGGTAAAGGATACAGCTGCTTGTCACTATTTATCCAGTTAAGGTGGTTTTCTGTTTTCTGTGGTTTTTTGTTTGAAGACAGACACTCCTGCATCAATGTCTCTAATTTTTGAGATGATCATTTGATCATGTCTGTCCCTTGAGAAGCCATGACAAGATCAAGTTATGAGGAAAGTTTTACCAGCAATCCATCCTCCCAGCAAATCCAGGGACTCTCTTTGCTCGTTATCATACTTCCTTGTTCATTGTCATACAGTGATTAAAAAGTTGCTACTGTGTCTTTTAATTTCAGAAGGACACAGTTGGAGGAAATCTGTGGTATGGGCTTCCTGGGGCTGTTTTGCAACAATCCAGGAAGAAATGGGGAATATAGTCTCAAGGATGAGGAAAGATCATCAAGATCCACAGAAGTTTAACTGAGAAGTAGAGTGCCTTCACAGAACTGACAGAATAAATGCTACCAAAATTATGGATAAGTGTGGGAAGGCAGGCAACAGGTATAATCTGTCTCTGCAAAGGAGAGAACCCAGTCTCAACTTCAGAGAAGTGCTGTCCTAGAGAATTAAAATGGACTGAATACAAGACACCTACCCCCACTGACATAGTTTCCCCATTGTAGGATTTGGGAGACATTTTTCATGTGGAGACACGAAATCCCACTGCTGTGGGATATCAAAATGGTGTCCACCTCACCAATATATTGCTTTAGAAAAGTGGTGAGTTCACATTGTTAATGTTGCTGCAGTTCCTAGACTTGAGGGAAAATCAGGTTGTTGTCCCACCCTCAACATTGACATTAGCCTGTGTACTATTGTCTCCTTTTGAGGATGTCTCCACTTGAACACTTTCTTTTGAGGCTGAAGTGGGACTTTACTTCTCTGTAACACTTTACATTTGATTCGTTTTCATTAAGGCACAAATCAGGGAAAGCATAAAAACAAATGTGCCAACCAGTAGTTCTGCCTTCTGCATGTAAGGAACAGGCAATAGAAATTTGTATGAAATGCTCCTGACTTCCTGTCTCTTCTTAACCAACTCTCCAAAGCTGCCTGTTTATACAATTTGTAATTGTTATTCTTTCATTTCTTCTAACCTTTCTCCTTTGAAAAGCAGTTCAGCCCAGAATGTCATTATGGAATTAGAAGATGAAAATCAGTAAATTACAATTTAGTATCTACCTGCATGTACGACAAACATTTTCCTTCCTGAAGCCTTGCCCAGAAGTTTTGCTGCACTTAACAGACTGTTAAATAGGCCAGGCTGACAAGCAATGACTCTCATTCACTATGGGAATTTCTGTCAGAAGACATGTCTAAGTCAGAAAATGTCCCAGTCCTCAAATACTGTTTTACATCAAGATATAGACAGGCCTAACTGAAAAGAAGCATTGCCTCAGCTTAGTTAGAGAAAGGGAAGGGAGATATACCCAAATACACCCAAATATATTCAGGTTTAAACTCACTGAAGTCCAGAATCTGGATGCAGATTCATCCATAGCTGATGTTCAGCAACTCACCCATCTCTTTTATAATAGATTTAAGTGCTCAGAAAAAGGCTATCATTTGGGGGACTTTTATCACCTCCCCATACTCCATTACAGCCGTAGCAAATGAAGATGTAAACCACTCCTCGAGAGGGACATTCATGAAACAAATTTCTGTCTGTTAAACTAGGTAAGCAACACATCTACGCTAAGTCATTTTTCATTGTAATAGGATAGCACCAAGAGGGTAAACACGTTTTTCATCTGAAGTAGCTGCTCCCACAGCACTGTCAGACCAGCTTGCCCTCCCAAAGCCGGGAGGGTAGAAGATTAGAAAGCAAATATGGAGAAGTTTCAGAATGACCGAAGTAGAAACTGATCAAGATGGGTGGGAAGAGGTTTTGTTCAGAATCTTGCCTTTTGCTTTCTTGATAATGTCACTAGTGAAACAAGGGCTCCTTTTAGGTACTGGGAGCCTCCTTTTAGAGCTGACCTGACTCACCTATTCAATCTTCCTCTGTGTTCTGCCATAAATTACTTTATCACCTCCTGCATAGCTAGACTTTCCACTGAATGTCTTCTTCTGGCTTATTGGAAATTTTCTTCATTTTAAGTTTATAAACTATTACTCCAATTGCTGTCAACAATAAGATGCCAGTATAGATCTGAACATATGTGGCTGAGTCGTACATAAGAAATGTTCTCCTATTTCACACCCTTTGCTGAATTTTCTTCTGGTCCTAACATGATATTTTTTGTTTTGTTTCCTTGTTTTCTGCAAACCCTCTCCATGAAGGCCCTATGCCACCACAGGAACCTGACTGGCTTCCTTCAAAATCTGTTAGGAATGTTCCTTTTACAAGCTGGACGGGCAGTTAAATGAAAGGACCATGAAGCCTCAGAGGAAACACAGGGGAATCTATTTTCTTTATACTCACAGAGGTGGAAATAAGAAGTCACATCTAAGGTTTGCTAAAGGACAATCAAAGTGTTGGTCTCAACATCATTCCCAATTCCTGCCAGCTCCCTATGAAACATGGACTAGATTAACCAGTGTGAGACAATGGTGCAACAGTGTTGGCACTCAAAGTTGAGCCACTTCAAGTGAACTGATGCAGCATGTAGACAGACAAACCTTTGGTGAGTGAAATAAAGTTTCCTTCTCCCTTTGCTTTCAACCAGACCTACCAAACCATTAGTTTAAGTCTGAGGCACAAGCACAGGTAGACCTGATTAGACCATTAACAAACCAAATAGCACCCAGAACCACCTAAATATGAGCCTTTATGATTTTAGATTTGGTCATTGCACCTCCACCATGTGTGGGGGACATTTTAACTACACCACAGACTCAGGTATGTCTAACAGCATGGTCAAAATAACAAGGACATCAACACAGACTGCAGAACACACCCAAGGAGTCTGGGAAATAATTGTGAGGCTAGTCCACCTTAAGTTATGTGCAGCCTTGGCTAGGAGGCTTCAGGAGTGTTTGGGAACAGAAGGACTTGCCTCACTGTGAGTCCAGATCAGCCGTACCCTCCATGTGAGAAAGAGGGCAAGCTCTACAACTGTTACAATTTTTTTTCGCATAGAAAAGGGGAGTGATGTTAGCATGGAAATAAAAAGACTCTCTGCTTGTCTACAAGCTAATCCCCAGAGAGAAACGTGATTTACTCATATGAACACAGCCTGCTGCAGCTTCACTGAAGTCAGTGGGTACCATGCAGGAGTACAGGGGAGACTATTCCTCTTGACCAGCAGGCAAGCCTGCAGCCTACACAAACGGCAAAGCTTATTTCTTGCTGTTGAATTTTAGGATTTAGAATTCCAAAGCAATGAATTTTAACTTAATTTGGGCACTGAAATCCCTTATGTTTCCTCTAAAAATTTTGGTCTGCTTGTTGTCAGCGTCTTAAACAACCCTTTACTTTGAGACAGACCAGCCATTTGTCAGATGTTTTTTCTACTTTTTGACTTCTCTCAGGATTCAGAATCATTTAAACTAGGTAAAACTGAACAAACTGAAAAACAGCTGGTTGTAATTTTTCTCTTTTTTTCCCCTGTAGACTATATTAAAAAAAAAAATCACAACTAATTTTAGGTTGACTGAGCTTTTCCCAAGGTTTTTTGCTTATATAAAAATGGAAGAAAGCAAAAGATACTAGTTTTGTATTTCCCTTCTGTTTTACTAAAAGATAAACCAAAAATTATTTCATTCCTATTGGTTTCAGGTCCCACAAATTGTCCCTTTTTTGGTCAAAAATATAAACTACCTCTGGTGGTTTCCAAACAGATTTCTCCTTTATTTCCCACCAGACATACTATTTGTTAACCAGCTATAATTAAGATCAACAGGAATATTGCCACTGATACAAAAGAGAGCTGGGTTAGGCAGAATCACAACAATCTCAACTAGATCTTTTATGAAAATGATTTTCCCCCTTCTGTCAAAACAAACAAATAAAATACAGCATTTTTCAGCTTTGATAGGTGGAATGGAGGACACTACCATCCACCAACACTGATATGCTGAAAAATGGAAAGTTTTGTCATCATTCCACTTTGAAAAATCATTGCTAGAAAATCATGAAAAATTAGGACTCTTTTATGTCCAGTTGTTGAAAGATTTTAGATTTACCGCCAACATTCAAAATATGGTTAAGGAAAGGAGTGTTACTGTTTTTACCTGTAGATGGTGACATTTTGGAATGAACATTAAGCACACATCCAAGAAAATCTCATACTTGTAAATACTCAACAAAATGCCCCCAACCTTTCCTTAAACAAACAGTTTCATACAGTTATGCAGATGTAATCAGATACTAAGAAATTTTTAGGCCTCAATTTTTAAGATATGAGGACCCAATATTAAATATAAATGCATCCACCCAGAGTGCTATGTTCACACAGGGTACCACTGGCTTCAGCAGAGTCCCCACACAGGCTCAGGTTCTGCTTGCATGGACTAATTACCAGATTGAGACCTATGGCAAGACTTGATAAAAAAAAAAATTTAAAAACCTCTACATTGTTCAATATACAATAGACATAATTTTCTAAATGAGTTTGGAGTCCTTTATTACAGGCCTCTAAAAATTGTTGTTAGGGTTATACATTAAAAATACTAAAGTAATAAAAAAAAAAGGATTTTTTTTCTGTGTTTGCTTTTTTCCTTCTATGGTACCATTAAGCTATAAATAATTTTAGGATAAAATGCCTAGGTATAAATGAAACTGTTAACTGATCATGTTTGCTGATGTCCCTTTATCACATTGCCCAAGTTGACTCCATTAATCCAGCATCTTCTCTTGTTTCTTGCCTTCCTTTTTCTTCTTCTTGGATTCTGTCAAGATATAACAAAAACAGTAAAAAATTAGTGTCTAGCAGGCACTGCAATAAATTTCATTGAACACCCGTGGAAGTTTCCCTTTTTTTTTCTTTCCATGCACATAAGAATTGTCTCCCCATTTTGAACAAAGACAGGGAAAAGAGAAGGAAAAGAAGAAAAATAACAGGAAAGGTCGAGGCAGTAGAGAAGATGGAGAGGGAGTTGCATGTTCAGTTCAGAACCCTCCCTATCTGAGGGGCTGACCCTGTTTGGCATGCAAAGCATTGTCTCAGGAACTTGCTTGGAAAATAAGAAAACAGCAGGCATCTCCTGGAGAAACCGGGTCACGGCTCAGTGGAGAGCTGGAAGAAAGCGTTGCACACACTACCCACACATATACCCTTCCCCTGCTTCCTTTCTGTCTCATTGTGAGCCTTTGGCTTTCTCTGAATGTGTGAGCAGCTCCAGAGCATGGGGAGAAAGCTCTCTTGTTTCTCCAGCTCCCCCACTGCCAACTCTTCCCCGTTCCCCTGGGACAGACACCTATGTGCACTCGGGAGGCAATGGGAGCTTGGCCTGGGGTCCTGGGAGCACGGCCTGTCCAGCCAGCTGAGACTGATGGGATGAGCAAAGAACTAAGGAGACCTGCTTCTCTAATTAATTTAGGGTAAGCAAGGGAAGGATGGCAAGGCACAAGTGAAAATTTGGGTGTTGTACTACCACCTGCAGAAACTTTCACTGTACTCTAGGGTAGCGTGGTATTCGACAGGTAAAGGAAATTCACAGAGGGACCTTGGAAATTAAAACAAATTAAGAGGATTAGGTACTCTTGTGTCACATGTCACCTTGCAATGGGGAAAATAACAGCTCTCACTGGGAACATGAGTAAATCCCTATTGACACCAGCACAAAACTGCACAACAGGAACCACAGAGAGATGGAAACAGCTTCTGTAAAGCATCTTCCCTGGAACCAGAACTGCAAGCAAGCAGACCTCAGTTTGCCTTAACCCAGATTTTATTAATCAAATCAAGCAAAACTATCATAGAATCACAGAATATGCTGAGTTAGAAGGGATCCAGAAGGATCCCTGAGTCCAACTCCTGGCCCTGCATAGGACCACCCAAAAAATCACACCATGTTGCCTGAGAGGGCTGTCCAAGCACTCCTTGAACTCTGCCAATCTTGTTGCCATGAACACCACCTCTGGCTAAATAACAACTATCACCTTGAATGAGAAGAAAAGCACTTAGCCCTTAAGGTGGAACTGTTATTTGTGAATATGATTCTTTTCCCTCTGACTCATTTACATAACATAGTCTAGGAATCATCAGTTGTGGTAAAAAGAGCTTGTTTTCATTAAAGCCAAGGCAACTACACCAACTTCTTTCAGGTATGGATAGGGCCAGGTACCTCCAGCAGAAGGCAAATTTAGGCTACCACATTTCTCTGATGGTTGTTTTTCCTTTTTTCTTAGCATTTCAAATCAACATTTTTTTCTTCACCTGTTATAACAAAACAAAAATTACTTCCAGTAATCCTATAGTCAAAGCAAAACATACTTTTTTAGTCATATAACCTGCTCTAAAATCTCTTTCCCTTAAAAACTTTGCTTAAATTTCAAAGGGATAATAATAATAATTTAATTTCAAAGAGATAATTTAAAAGACGAAGTAATTTTTTTTTTAATTTGAAAACTAATTTTCCCCTCCTACTTTTGCATGTGTGTCTCAATGTCTGTAGTCTGGAGCTATTGACAGAATCTGACAATATTTCATAACCTGTCATTAGAAAAAGTAATCTTTCATTGACTTAGTATCTAATTTGTTTTCAGCTACAGCTTTCCCTCCATCCCTGCAAATTTCCTGTATCCCCCCTCAACCTCTTTTGCCCACACCCTCCACTTCCTCTAATTTTGCCACCCTATAAGACTGACCGTCCTGGATTCTGTATTGATTGCACTCTCCCTCATACTTTTTATTCCCCACACAACACCACTTTCTCTGAAAGAAACAGTGACATTTTATCAATCAGACCAGCACTGGAATCTGCAAAATTTATTTAGACCCAGCGCAAGCAGCAGGGCACTATGCAGACTTGAACCAGATTTACCAAGAGCAAAGGAGACACATAAATGCAGGCAGACTGCTAACAGGACTCTGCTGAAGAGTCCAGGAGAAGACTGTGGTCTGGAGTCACCTGAAAGCACCAGGTCCCCATCCTCACTTGACCTGAGGTACCAGACAACCCACTGTTTATTCATTTGCACTGAATGCCTGTGGGTCCACATCTCTTCCTTTCTCAATTCTTCCCCTTTGTCTACCTTGTAATTTGCACATCATCCAAACTGCCATCTACCTCCAAAGACAAGTGACTCTGCTTTGGGCTTCAGCAGAGTAGAACTGTCATATGAGTACTTTTAATGAGGGAGGAATTCCTCTGTCATTAAAAGTACTCACATCACCACAGCTTCATCTTTCAGACAGGTAATCTGGATTGATGCACAGCATATTTGCTCCATGAAATGACATGCATACACACAACTGTGGGAGTATTAAAAAAAGAAAAGAAAACTGCCCAGCCCTTAGGCTCTTTTACAATTCCCACCACAGACACCAATATCCATGTGCTGACCCATGAAAATGTTGATGTTCACATGTTCATGCACAAGTCTGTTCACAGCTACACTCCACCTGTTTTGATTATGATCAGGCTATGGTATGTCCACGGCTAACAATGTATAAAGTTGCTTCAATATGCACTTTGCTTATGTTTTTTCATTTCTCTACATACTCTTTGCATTTGTGTCATTCAAGCTTTTATTGTCCTCACCTCTGTTCACCCTATGCTACGATTTCCACTTTATGACAAGCTGCTGGGTCACAGCCACACTGGGAGCCACATCACCCCAATCACCCTGCCAGTGCTACCCTCCCCAGAGTAACCAGGAATGACTGAAAGGGTCACCATGCTGAAAAGGCTGATGAGTTCAGAGAACAATGAGAGTTATCTGCCAGTTCATCACTCCCAGACTCCAGCATCAGCTGTAGCCATTTGCCAGTTAAGTGAGGCAAAGATCCCCTAGGTACACTGCCCAACAGTCCCCTTCAGTTTCCTGTTCCACACATGGAAATGATCAAAATTCAATTCAGGTTAGCATGGATTGGATGTTAAAACCTTCGGTTCAGCCATTTCCTACCAGGCATCATAACGTGGTCCCATCAGAAATTCCAGTGACTAAGCAGAGCCCCCTGAGGCAGCCCTTCTGATGGAGAAGCCACAAAGCTGATTCCACATCTCAGGCACTGCAAAGCAGCGTGACCCCAGCAACACTCACCACTGAGCCAGAGGGGAGCAGGAAAAGCTGCCCAGTAAGCAGGGACTATTCCGAGCAGAACCCTGCCATTTCTGGGCCTACAGCAGCCTCCTTCACCTCACCCACCCCACCAAGTGCAGCATTTCCACAGGCAGAGCCACAGAGCTGTCTACCAGCTGTCCTTTGCCTTCAGAGAATGTGTTTACTGCAGACAAGTGCCTCCAAAAATACAGAGAGACACTATGGTAAAAACACTTAACCAGATGAAACGCAGGTTCACACCAGCCCACACAGAATTTCAATCTAAATCTACTCACTGCCCTATTTGCTTTCAAGTTAGGTGGCCCACTTGTGCCAGACACCAGTTGGCGGTATCTTTATGAGCTATCTATGGTAGAACTCAGGGTCCAGAGAGGCAGAAGAAAAGCAAAAAGAAGGATGATAATCCTGGATTTCAGAAGAGCAGATTTTGATCAGTCCAGGGACCTGCTCAGCCAGGCTAAATATCCTGGACCAGGGTGCACGCAAAGAGCCAATTCCAAATGCCTGGTAGTCCCTGCAGTGTGCAGCCACCAAGCATTGCACAGCCACTCTGCTCCCCCCTGGAACCAGTGCACTTCCAGCAAAATCAAAACCAAAGAGCCCTGCAGGAGCAAACTGTGTCACTGCACAGGCACTGGATAATCGAATCCTTCATCACCAGAATAACCCTACGAATTGTAGCAGGACTTAGAATTATTCACAGGGTTAAAAACTGGTCTTGGATTAGCACTGGACCCACTTTCTGTGGGCCCAAGATGACCAGTAACAAAAATTTCAGTCAGGGTCTTAGAGAGTAAACAAGTTAATTTGATTAGCAGAACTTTCTCTATGCAATTTGGAATCACAGCAGTCCTCTTTAAACAGCCACCTTTGTTCCAGAATCTCATTCTTACTATGCAAGCAGCAAATGAAAGTAATTCAGTTGAGCAGGAGCCACACACCATTTGAAGCCACTCTTAATGTATAAGGCACAAAAGGGAGGTAATTACACTTTAATGGAAGTCAAGCTTTGTAAGCCAAGATTTGCAGGTCTTTATTTTCATTTGTTGAAAAGAATGTAAAAATTCACTCATGGTACTGCTGAACTTCTGTGCATAAAAGTCAAGCAGTGTCCCCAAAAGCAATATAAATCATTCAAAATAGCAAAAGCTGTGCTGATGGAAGTTTAGAGTAAAAATATTCCTCATCAGATACAACGTTCAGGATACAGTTTTCCCAGGGCCTAGCACTCAGTCTTACCAAGCTCAGAGGAAGGCATGTTTTAGAAAGGCCTCTCTACCTCTCAACTGGAGCAAATTTTCCAAAGCACTAGGTTTCTGTGGTGATAAAGGGCAAAGGTGCCATGGGGTGCATGGAGCTTCTGAATTTTGGAGATGAAATGCCAGTCCCTGTGGAATGAAGAAGTCTTAATTTTGGTATAATCAAGGATTTTATACCTTGGCAAAAAAAAATCTCACAGAGATTCACGCTCCTGTCTAGGAATAGAAGCTGCATTATCTTGTGATTTTCAGGACTGTAAAAACAAGTACATGGATTTCTGAAAACCCTTTAAATGTAGTATTTCTTTTTCTTATAGAGGAAGAGAACTTTTCATGGCTATCTAAATCCTTTTCTTCCTTTTTTCCCTGTACTATATACAGCATTTATGTATTCCAAATGGTTTAAGAAGGAAAAACTGTATTATGATAGTAACTTTCCTCCCCAATGAATTCCTCTGAAAAGCCTCTTTGAGAAACACAGTTCTACTGGATGGGGGAAAAAAAGCAATAATCCACCAGCTGAACAGCAGCAGAAGGCACCTCTCCAATCAATCAATGACCCTGATGTAACTTTGACTTCATTAATAGATTTCAATTGATTGCATCCCTTATATTTTAGCCTGTGCTCCTTAGCAGCTTTCTCTAGTTATCTGTGTTCCTCAATTTCTTCCCACTTGTGTTCACTCCTCTCCATCAGGTTTTGTTCTGTTCTCACTTTGCTACAGTTTTGTTTTGGATAGACTTTCATTTGTTCCCAGTTGAACACAAGAATTACTTGATTTAGACCTAAAAGCTGCAGCTGCCTCATTTAAGTCAAAGTCATGCTGCAAAGTGTGTTAGGAATGGGGAAGAGCCAGATTTACATTTGTAACAAAAACTAACATATCTGACAAAGGAATGGAACCAAGTCACCACTCACAGAATATGTGTCAATAATTTTTCTTTCTCATTGGAACTGCAAGAAGAAATAAATGTAGGGGAAAATAATTCAATTTGTTCTAAAACGAGCCACAAAACTCTGAAATTATCTTAATCAGAAGCCATCTCTTGATTCTGACATACTGATGTAAGACCTTTAAACCCTTTCCTTTAACATCCCAAGTTAAACTAGTCAGGAATTACAGGGAGCTTTTATTTAAGAGATAATTTGCTGAAGCCAAGGATTTTCATCAGAAAGGTTTCCCTTTGATGCTTTTCTTCCTTCAAATATTTGGGAGAAAAAGTTCCAAAACTGCCTATGCAGAGGCACTCAAAAGACCACAAAGCCACACGCAATTTCTGACTTTGTTCAATGGCCTAATAGCCCGAAGGCAAAGAACATGAAAGTTTCATCTCATTTTCTTTACATCTATGTTAGCCTTTAAGATGTTAGATCTTAAGAGTAAGTATTCAGAAGATTGCAATGGATAAACTTTTGAAACCAAGGCTGTTTTGCAACTGGAGTCTGCTGCAGGGGTCTGGCTAACGCTTTCAGAAGTAGTTCACTCTGCTCCTCCAGTTGGCTTCTCATCCGCCTCGGGTACATTCACACTGCTGCTTCTGTAGGGTAGGGACTTTCTCACTGTTCTTCATCATGTTCTGAGCTCAGCACAGGAGGGACACAGTCCCAGCTGGCTCTTCAGCCCCCTCCCTGTCTATGCTGTACACAAGATCCCTCTTAATGCCAGCAAGACAGGTGCAGGCACAGGCTGATACATTAAGGGTTTACTTGCTGCATTCACAGGTCTGCAGGAGACTTCTGGAGACAGAAAGCTTTGATAATCCATTGGGACTTTAGTATATACCTTTACAGAAAGTTATTTGTGGTATAATGTCAGTAGAGAACCTATTTTATTCAGTTAGCTCTTGAAAAGCAGGCACATGCCCTTTCTCAGCTGTGCTTTCTGCATCTGCCCCAGATGAGCTCTACCCTTGGGGCACAGGACACAGGGCTGGCTTTGATCAGTGCTCCCCACTCTGCAGAGTCGCCTGCAAAAGTCTTGCAGTAAGCACAGACAGAAGGAAAGATAGAGAGATGGCAACGTGGAAAATGAGATGGAGGGATAAAAAAGGGGGCGGGGAGGGAAAGAGCTTGAAAGGAAAGGAAGTGAAGAAATAGAAAAGGAAAAGAACAGAATGGAAGGAACAGGACTTTCCCTCTGTGTCACTGCTGGGAACAGTAATGAGGGTGAACATTTGCTGATGGCATACCTTTTATCACAGCAAATCCCATAGCTTAAGGCATTTTCATGGCTCAAGGGCACTAGCTAAAGCCAAGGAGGCTGGGCTGCTCTTACGAGCCAAGAAAGTGAGGCAATGAGCACATAACAGAATTGACACACACAAGGCTATTTAAGCTTTCACCCACAAAGGTCTGCATTAAACCCTAAAAGAAACTCCTGCAGGTACAACAGTGTTAAATGAGAATTTGTCAAATCCAGTTCTTCATTTTTTGAGGCAGCATAGAAAAAGAAAAAATAATCTGAAATACAAACCAGGGGGTCAGAAAAACATGGAGGTTTAGGTTTCCATGAAACATCACAGTGTTTTTCTTTTCAAAAACACCTATAAAAGCTGCAGAACAACTAAAAATTGAAAAATATTTAGTTAAAAAAATATTTCTTCTCTCTCTCTCCTACATGCATTTCCTTCTCCCTGGAATTAGGGTTGTGTCAATCAGATTGATATTATGCTATGATCTGACAAGGCATTCAAATTATTTATCCAAACAGTAAAATTTTTCACAGGTATAAAAGCAATCTCAAGGGAAACTACAGCACAAAGCCTTCAAGAAACATAAGGAAATGGAAGCAGAAAAGCAACCATCAAAAGACATCCAAACTTTATTAGTTATGGGCTGCACTGGCAGCTTATAAGCAGCTTGAGGCTGGTCCACACTGTAAACACCATTGTGTTTTGTTTTCCTCATATAGCTTATTGTCATTCCCACTGAAATTGAGAAACATCATATTTCCTCCTGTCATGGCAGCAAGGAGCCAAATGACAGAGTCATGTCTCAGAGCCTAAAGTTTCCAGTGAGTTTTACTTCACCTTGAAACATAAGCCTTGTCCTCAGACCAGCACTGGGAAACACAACCAAGCATTTAGTGCCCAGTCTCACCCCTCTGGACCACTGTTTCTTCTCTTGGTTTTCACATTTCCCAGTGCCATAAGGCATAAATTATTCATGGCAAAACTGCTTCTCACAATGTTTATGCAGTGCTTAGTACAATGGCACCCTTTTTCAGCTGGGGCCTCTGGGCACTCATGCAATACAAATAATCATGATGATAGCAACAATAATAACAGCCAGCTATGTTTTTCCCACTGGGCACACACTTCCAGTGTCCTGTCCCACAGAGCTCAGATCACTCTGTTTCACTACAGGCTCCTGGTCAGTGCCAGGGGCCATTCTTCAGTAAACCTGTCTCACCCTTTAGAACAAGTGAAAAACCTCCCAGTTTTACCTTCAGGTTTTTCTTTAACTATCACAGCTGTTTCCTAATATGAGAAAATCCCTCATTTTTATAACTAATTAGTTTGAGCAGATTCTATTATTCTGCCTCCTGTAATACTAATTATTACACTAGCTGCATGCCTGCACGACTAATGAGTTACATTAAAGCTGGGGAATTCTAAAACCTACAGAGGGAGATACAGCATGACTGCGAAGCCAAAACAGGAGACACCAGCATCTTTCAAACAATAGAAAATCACAGCCCTAACAAGTAATTTCCTCTCACTCTGTGTCCCCTCCAAAAGGCAAAGTTGAGGGAGGGCACCCCAGAAAAAGCAACTTGCCCAACATGCAAAATGAAGTGGTCCAATTTCATCAGTGCAGCACCCAGTTTGCCTGAGGAACAAATAGCTCAGGAGAGCAAGTCTCTCATACACCACTGTCAGCTCCTTGCAACAACCAGCAGTCAAGCCATCCTGCCAAAGCTGGTCAGCCCATTCTGGCAGCACGCTGCAAGTAAGACCTTTTCCCAACAGGGAGGAATCTGCCACTGGAGTGCTCAAAAACCACAGGCTGTTTTCTGTTCCTGCCACCGAAGTAAAGACAGGGATACACCTGCTCATTAACACAAGTCCATCTCTATGATTTGACAAGAAGCTTCCTAAGAAGACCCAGGGTAAAATGGTGTTTAACACTGATGGGAGTCCATTGAGATGACTGACATAAAACCAAGGACCCTGATTAAAGACTGCAGTTCAGACACTCACCTTGAAGTCAATTGTCACATTCTGATAATTTTATTTGCATTATAAAAGGGAGCAGCGGCTACTAGCTACATGCCTGGACCTGCCACTGATACTTAGTCAATCTGGGAAATCATTTAGCCTTTCTGACTTTCAATTACTACTTTTCTTCTAATTAGACTTCCTGAGCTCCAAGGAGTGATAGCAGGATTAGCTAATTGCTGCCTGTAAAGATATATAGATAAAAGGAGCAAGGCAGGGCAGATTATTTATACTTCACTCAACTCTGAAATAAAACTCTGCAAATTATATGAAATTATTAAAAATACAGACTGCAGTAATTTCCTTCATGCAGTAGCATGCACACATGCCAAACAGGGAACTGTATTGACACCTTGCTATGCTCTCAAATGCTAAACCTGATCTGAATTATACAGAAGAGATTACAGCCATTTACAACTCAGTTAGGTCTTGCCTTCATGTGGGAAATCTTTCCGAACACTGCATGTTGGAGGATGTGATCTTTGGTTGGCACCCCAATTACTAAAGACAACAGTGGTGTGAGCAGTGTTAATATTTGCCAACCTTAGCACATATTTTTCCTGTGTGGCAAGGACTGAGCTGAGCCATGACAAAGTAACTCATAGATGTGATATACTGTAAATTGATAAAAGAGTTGGGAAGGGAGATTTATTAAAAAGAACTAAATACAGCCAGGTGAAAAAGTTATCAGAAAGGAGCATAATTCAAAAAAATGAAGGGCACACTGCAGAAAGGGCAGGCAAACAGCTTATTCTATTTAATTTTATCTTAATCAGAAGAATAAATATCTGAAAGTACAACCATTATGGGGAGAGAGAGAAAGAATGAGAGTGACGGAAAGAGTGTAAGAAGAAATAAAGCCCATCAGACAACCCAGCTCAAGGAAAATAAATTCCTCCTCTCTTAGCAGTTAAAGGAAAATGTTGCCTGAGTCCTGACAATACTCCATTCTTCTGCTTTCTGGCTGGCTGGAACCTGAGCAAGCATCAATCAGGTTTGGGTGGGTGTGAAGCTGGCCAGATGGAGGATGTCGGAAGCGTTTTGCACTCCTCAGCGCAAGCTGGCCATTAGAGCAGCCACTCCACAGAAGTGCCTGAGTCTGTCACATCTGTCAGGACAGTTTAGGGAGATCTTCAACATCACCAGCCTTGCAGACACTGATTAGAATATGCAATTGTGTGTGCTAGAGAAGAGGTGCCTGCCTCCACTGGGATTTTTTGATAAAAATCATCCTTTCATCCTTTCTGGACTTCGTGACAGGCTTTCTCATGACCTCATTTGTGGACTAAATACACAACAAACCGTGGTGCCTGGGACATCACTATCACATTGCTGACAATCTGTCTGCCTAAATGCACAGTATTCAAGAAGGAAAGATATTTTTCATCCTATGTTACCTACACTTTAACCCAGCAGCCCAGGACCAAGCCACTGTCTTCCAGTCTGAGAACATGTGAACAAAGCTATAGAAAAAAGAGCTTGTGAGGAAGCCAGGTAAGATTAAAACTCCTGTTTTATCATCTGCTCTCATCCTTAAATAAAGTTGTAATCCATAAGACAGCTGCTTAGAAGTAAAAAGTACTGACATAGAGCAGTTGCTAAGAAGAAAATATTTTTTTAGTTTCCAAAATAATGGAGAGTACTTAAAAAGGTTTTAAGCTTTTCCATGGATGCTTACTAAAGATAAAAGAAATCCATAAAAACACATAGGTTATCAGTTTATGAAGAAGGAATTGATTCCCAAAGTTTATGAGCATCTCCTGCTTCAACTTAGCATAAGTTTTGTCAGAGATTATAGAAGTCCTGGAAAACCAAACTATATTTTACCAACAAATCTGTAAAATTATAAACCCTGAGATTGTTTTGCAGGTATGATTTTCCTTTCTGTTAAGAACAGATCCAACTCCTGTGAACAGCAGTCATTTTTAAAATCGCCAAGTGAGAGGAGGGAGACTCATCTTATCAGCAAAGCTGCCATATGCTGATGGGCTGGAAAGGTGGATGAGCAACAGCAGAGCAGCATCTACGCTTAAGATCCATCAACTGGCATTTTCTTCAAAGAACAGAGAAGGTGAGGAGGAACTTCAGACACCACATCCCATGAAGGAAATGTGTCAGGTGAAATTTGATGCACAGCGCTTCATTAGTCACGCTTAGACAAGATAACCTGTCTCACCGACACAATTCCTGGGGTTCTTAAATAATCACATTAATTAATTTTTTTTTAATTAGGGAGAATTTTTAAGGTCTCAGATACTGCCCATGCAAGCAATTATCAAAATTAAAATTATATTTAGCTAATTTAGTGGGCGTAATGAACAATAAAGGTAGTATTACATTTTCTTCTTTCAACACAGATCTGTAGAGGACATGCTTGGAATACTGTTTACATTCCAGTCTCTCCATAACAAAAACTCTTCTGCAATAATAGAAGGAATTTAGGTAAGTCCAGTAGTGAGTATTCTTATTGTGGATAAATTCTTACACCAAGAAACACTTAAGTCAGAAGCTTTAAAAGATGGCAAGCGACAAAAAATTAAAAGAAGATATATAAAGGTACCATTGATTGGAGAAGCTAAATAGGGGCTTTTACTGACCTCATTTACAGTATGAAATCAAAAGGAAAACTGATATAGGTTACAAATACAACCTAAGAGAATAAAAATTTCACCTCACTGGAAAGGGGGTTAGTCAGGAAAATCACAATAACACTTTTTTTCTGAATATATCGGTATTTTTCAGTGCAATATTTTCAGTCAGTTCATGTCTGCTTTTGGTACTCTCAGCCTGTTGCTGTCAGAGATGTATTCATTGGTGCACCCCTGGAAGCAAAGACAAGTCAGAGAGGAGACCATTCACACTGCTGAGCCCCTGGCTGACTGCTCTGCTGCCAGAGCACCCACATGCCAGAAAGTCCCTGCCCTGCTCAGCCAGGTAATCCCAGTAGGAATGGCCAGCCCCTGATCAGCATCCACAGATCTAGTTGGATATCAGTACAGACCTTTCACGCTTCAGAAAATGACCTGCTGCTTCCAAATAATGCATCGTGGGCTTTCTTTGTTATACTCTTGAGGCACTGATGCAGTTAGGGGTGAAAAAGGAGCCCAACATAGAACTGTAGACCATTTGAAGTGCTCAGGCCATAATCCAGTTCTTCTCATTTCCAAATAACGAAATTCATTAAGATTCTAGCTACAGATATAATGCAATTTAAATCTTTTCCTTTATCTTACTTGTGGGTTTGGACTTACCTCCAACCTGTAATTTCCTTCACCTCAGGAAAAAACAAATACTCTCATTCCAACCAACATGCCAGCACTCTGATTTTTAACTCAGAAATAAAGTTCAGTGGGGCAAAACTTTTCAGACAGTACTAATCTGCTTGACCTAATTTCTTCCTCTAGTTCCTCCTCCTGATTCCAACACACTGCCCAGTGTAGCTCCCATGTAGTTATACCCACAGATCTGCAATATGGACTTAGCTCTGAGCCCAGGCAGGCTGTGTGTGTGTGTGACTCCCATGCCTGCTGCTCCTACTAATGCCAAGAGCAGATGAGTGAGCAGGTGGCATGCAGGAAGATTTCTAACACAGATCAGGAGAGCAGAACTGCCCACAGTTATTATGCTTAAAAACCCACATTTGTACCTATTTCTCTTTTTGCATTCCTTCAAATCAAATAAAGCCAGGTTTCGTAATTAAGTCAAACCCCATAAGTGGTTGCTGCAGTCAGTCCCAATCCAATTTTCAGTCTCAGCTATAACTCACTCCTAGACTCTAGAATCAGTTAAAGTTGACTCCAATCCAGCAATTTCTCAAGCTCTGCCTTTAAAACTCTAACTCGAAAATGAGCCTGTACCACCCAAGAGCACTGTTCTCACAAAACAATGCTGCATCAGTGCTCTGCTTTGTCCCCCTCTCCCCCTGTTCTGACAGCCACTGCCTGACAGAATATAGATATATGACTCAGTGGAAGCAGGACAAGGCTCGAGGGGCAGAGGCCTTCTGGCAGCACAATAGGAAGCCTCATTCAGTAAACTCCCAAAGGCTACTTAGGCATGGAAACTTAGTGAAAAAAAGAAAACAGCAAAAAACACGAAAAAAAGTCCTGCCCCCCAAACTGCTAAACAATGAAATCACACATCTCAAAGCCCTTCCTGCATTCCCACCCAATCACTTCAATCCCTACATGACGTTTATTGTCACCAGCTCAACCAACTCAGGTGGTCTCTGAAAATCTAGTTCTAACTTTGCTGCCCCACAGCCTGTCACTGTCTGCACAGGTTCTAGACTCATCTGATAACTCCATGGATGGTGTGCAAGGAAAAGCAGTCACGTGGATGGATGGATGGATGCATGCACACACACACAAAGTGCCTGCAACTTCTCTGGTTGCTCAAGCAGAGCGGGCCACCTGCAGGTACTCCTCCAATCAATGGTGCACCACAGCCCACAATTGGAAAATTGCTTGTCCCAGGTGCACCTGTCACACCTAATCACATTTATTTGTACTGCTATCCAAGCATTCAGAGCTTGGAATGTGTCAAACCCTGCTGGTTTTAAGTAAACAAATGTCAGGGTAGCATAGCTTTTATAATCTACTTAAAACACATTACTTTTGTATCTCAAACAAGATCTCACAGTTTTAGCTCCCACTATAAATCATCCTATACACATAACACCTGCTATTCCACCAAAAGCGTACATTAAAAGGTTTTAATGATTAGAAAGAAAATATGTTTTTCTAAAGGCCACCTGGTAACACAAATGCAGGGCATATGTCTTTCTGTGTACCAGGAATTATACTGTCAGTCACACTTAAATAAGACATATACATTCTGTACTGTTCTTCCTGCTATGTTTGAATAAAGAATAAACAGCCCCAAGGGTGCACAGTATTTTCATATTTCAGTGTGCAATGAGAAGAATATCCTTTCAATGCAACTTGTCCAGAAGGAAAGCAGTCCTTTTTTCAACTAGTCATTATTCGATACCAACCAAAACCTACATAAAAGATGTCTTTATCAAGGGATATTTTTTCATGTCATTATTATTATTCCGTTCCCATCGACAAATGAGTTACGACAAGAATCTTTACTCTGGAAGTATAGTTGTGTAAGCAAACTGGTAACAGTACAGGTGGTCTAAAGTTAAAATTGGAGCTCTAATCTTCAGCTTACTTTTCAAGTGTGAGACAGCCTTGACTATCCAGCTCAGGAATATTCCCTGCCTGAGCCCTGACAGACAGGAGCAGCGCAGAGCTGAGGAAAGGCCATGAAAGTGCAATATCCTGTGCAACTGAGCTCCCGCTGAAGCATGCAGGACATCACAAACCCAGTGATTTAAGTGAACTATCATGCAGCTTTCAGCAAATGGAATTTACCTTGAGGTTTGGGTTTGGTAAGCTTCCCACAGGGCTTTGAGATTGTGACAGTCTTCTGGCAGTCAGCGTTATGAAGGGCTCTCTTTAGGTTCCCAGTCCGAGTCTTCAAGGCCGTGTTCAAGTCACATTCTCCCCAGGCCTGGAACTGGTATTTGCACTCCGCTGCAGCAAGGAAAAAGAAGGCAAAATTTAAAACACAATGACTGAGTGTGAAAACAAGAACGTTGTGAGTCTAATAGGATATCACAGGCAGTTGGTGCTTACAGACAAAAAGATGTGCAACTGAAAAAAAGAATCCCAAGAAAACGGTAAAAATTATTTGCAGTGGTAATTGCAGTCTCTCCCCCTCATCAGTGCTTCAAAATTTAATCCTCTTGCTTTTGCATGGATATTGCATTTTTTGGCATATAAAGAGAAATCCATTCAGCTATGAATATGAACAGCAACAAAAACAACAAAAAAGACAGCAGTTTGAAATGTCGTTTACATTCCATATGGTTGTTTCTCCATTTGTGTGACGCCAGAGGTTACCAAATAAAGCTTGAACAGTTTCTAGAATGTATGTGCAGCCATAAACTTCTAAAGTCTGAAACTGCAGCACTGATTGTGTTGGTAAGGTCATAATAATTTCAAAAATCACACAAGCTTTTTTCTAGAGAAAAAAAGCCAAGTTTGCAAGAGTAATCAAATCTGAGTTTTAGACAGACATCTCGTCCAGGACGGATCTGACATATCTTCCCGAACTGGTACATATGAACCTGCTGAACTGAATGATAAAAATGAAATACACTGGTCTGGAGTGATAAAAATACACTGGTCTTCACTCCCTCCTTTCACTGCACACATGGACAGCCAGCCCCCCACGCTCCACATCACACGTTGTAAAGCCTGTGATAGCCATCGGAGAGCTTGCACTACTTGCACTACTGCCCTAAACAGGGCTGAACACCACAGAGAGCAGATTCCAGCATGCAGGAAGGCAGAGTTTATAATAAGCAGGTTATAGGGACTCTCTGCAGAGGAGCTCTGACGAAGCTGCCTTCTGATGCCCTGCATGTTCTAGCTCTGATGAGCCTGAAATACAGGACTAACGCCTTCCCCAAGACATCTGCAGAACTAAGCAGAAAAAACAGGCTTCCTGCTCCATACTCAGAATAAAAACTGAAGTAAATCCCTTAAGAGAGTGATGCTGACCTCCAAATTGCTTCTTCCAGTTGCAGGGAATCTTACACTTCTGAGTCTTGGTGGTTTGTTTGCACTCAGCTCCAGTGCGAGTGCCCTCACGTGTCCCCAGGCCGCAGTCACCACTGGTGGGCACGCAGACACTCCACTGCCATTCCCCACAGTCAGACTTCTTCGTCTTTTTCTCTGGATGAAGACAAGAAACCAAGCAAGAGAAGTGCTCAGTACTCAGAGCCCATGGAGAAGTTGCCTAAACTTAACCAAATTCACAGCACCTGGAAGGGCGAGTAAGGAAGACATTCGTAACACAATTGCCTTAAAAGCAAAAGGTCTGACATCCTCTTCACAGTTCTGCAGAGACAGGTTAGCCCCTTTGAGTCCAAAGCACGATGATCATTAAAACTCAGTCCCACTGCCATGTTTACTAATCCATTCAGATGTTTCTAAGTGGATTCTCATCTTCAGAAATCTAAAAACCCACAGGGATCACTGACCAAAACATGCAGGAGGGCTCTCACTCAGAAAGCTCTGTCTCCACTAGCTGGGGGCATGCAAATATCCTCAGTTCCAGCTGAAGCACTACACACTAAACAGTGAGAAACATGTGTGCTGAAATTGTGTATCAGAGGATTTGAGGACCTCCAGGAAACAGCTGTGGGATGCAAACTTTCGATTTGCTATACCATGTCACATTTTGTAACAGAATATTTCAAAGGCAAAGGAGCTACATGGAGAAGTGTATTCGAAGTGCTGTTAATTCTTGTGGGTTTGTTGCTCAGAGAAAATGTAAGGATCAGGATTTTATTTATATCCTTAAACACAAGTCTTATGAGAAAGGATAGCAATGTTATCAAACCCAGGGATTCACAAAAATATTTAGGCCCCTAAATCATCACAAGTAACTGTAAATATATAAATTTTTTTTCTTCTAGGTCTTGCATGTTTATGCTACCATTTTCTCATCTTTCCACAAAGCCAAAATGGTTAAAAAGTTCCTTTTTTTTTCCTGGGAACACTAATTCTGATAGACTCATGGTTCATATTATCTGGTATATAAGTTTCCTGAAAATAGTAAGACCTTAAGATAAATACGAAAAAATACATTCTTTAAAAAATGTCAAAACTGCATTTGACAGATATGAATTTTCCACCCTGGGCCAGTTTCTCTTATAATGAGGTCTGAGTTCATCACTGACAGAAAGCAGCTACTGCTGGATGTCTGGCTGTCTGTGCAACAGCGAGTTAGTACAATTCTTTGTCAGAGGATTTCCACATCACACAGCATCAGTGTAGCACTGTCATATATAACACTGAGCAAGTGACATAACTGCTCTTTCATCACTCCTGTCTGGTTCCCCCTGAGCCAAGCATGAAACTATTCACGGAACACATTTTAAGCTGCTTTGCAATATCCACTGTGTGATAAACCAAGGACCCCAGTCTCTGCGGCTCCAAGCTGCCACTTGACATGGAAACCCCTTTCTGCTTCCCTATTTAACACAGGACAATGTGTCACAGCCAAAAATCCTACCCTGATGTCAAAAGGTTAACAAATGACCTGATTTCATAACAAAACCAGAAGCATTTGACATTCTCACACACATGCAATCTATCTTGGGGATTAACTCTGAATTAGACTGGACCTTACCTGGTTTCTCTTTCTTGCCAGCCTCAGTGGTACTCACGGCTGCCAGAAGGAAAACGAGTGCCAGGAGGGCAGCTGTGAACATTCGACGTTGCTGCTGTTGCTGTTGCATTCTGCAGATCAATGACAGAGAGGGAAAAAAATGGTTAGCGAGACTGTAAAAAGTGGGACTCCAACTAAAGCATTTTTGGGAAGCTCTGCTTCAGGACCACAAGATACAAACAGGTCAAACATAATTAGCTATTGCCAGAATGGGCAATTATCTGCACTCCATAGAGAATATGGAGATTTTTAACTATTTTCCAGCCTGTGTACCAAATCCCTGATCTACAGCACTGATGTTATGGGAGGAGTTTTGCCATGGGAAGTTCTGTAACTATTGCTTGCCTTCTAGAAACCTGTTAGAGAATCAAGGATCCTGACAGGTCTGGAACTCCTCTCTTCTTTTCTGACCTCTGACTGTGTAAAAATAAGCAAAACATACACTTCATTTTTCACTTTACCAATTCATATAAGGTAGGGAATACTTTACTGTCCACGTTGCAAGGGTTGAAGTTCTTATTAGGCTTAATTGACATCTGAAAGGAGCTTCTTTCACAAAAACTTATACAGGTGATATATGGTGCATTATCTTAATTGTCACTGGCATGTTGCTATGTACTTCTTCCTTCCCCTCCAATTAGTGTCTCTTCATAATATAAATTAAGCTAATTGTTTGAAATGCAAAGTAGGCACAGAGATAAGACTTGCACACACTGCTAGAGGCTATCCACAGCATGCTAATTAACCCAAAATCTGGATTTGGGAAGCAAATATTCAAATACAAAAAGGTATTAAATACATTTGCTTGGGATTGAAGCATCATTCACTAACCAGACACCAAAAGTCATTCTGAGCTTTCCCTTTCCCGTTTCTATAATTTGCACTATCTCATTTTGGCACTGTTTATAGGAACACGGAGCCTTCAATATATAATTTAAAAATAAGCAACCTCCTCCTTTTCTAGAGACATCTCTCCAGTTGGCAGCCAAGTACCAAGATAGTGGACTAGAGATTGATTGGATGAAAGGAAGTTTTCTCCAATCTTTTTTTGTTTTGTTTTTCTTCAAACCAGGACCCATGATGCTCATGTTACACCAGCCTCCAGAGGAGGGGTAACAGTGCCACTAAAACAGTCTTTAAAACTCAGCTAGACTGATATTTATAGAGAGTTTAATGGCAGCCTGATCTCATTTTGCTGAGCACAGCAACCATGGAGGAAAAATATTTCTCAACATGAACAAAGAACAAAATATATTTGAAATTTAATTTGGCACTCCTCAGTATTCTCTGCTGGCAACCTCTTGCTCAAATGCAACATAATTATAACTGACATGGAAAACAGGAGAGGAATCCCAAACATGGAGACTTTTAAGTATCTGGCTTTAATATCATTCTAGAAGTCAGATGAGACAACTTAATAGCTGTGTTGAAATAAAGTTCATTTGAAGACTGCAAGAGGCCTGGCATTCAAATGTCTGAAAGAGCTGTCATTAGCACCAGTTTCATTTACTTCAAAAGAAAGTATCATTTCCCATGAAGAAGAAGAAAGGGCCACCATTGTTTCCAGCAAACTCAAACAGAGCCCAGAGTAGAGCACGTGAGTTGCCAGAGAGCTTGGGTTTGTTTTTCCTTTTCTTCTGCTGCATGTTTCCACTCTCTCATGTTTCACAGAAAATTAATAAAATAAATATTAAAAAAAATAAATAAAATAGATTAAAAAGTAAATACATTAAATAAGCAATTAAAAACTAAATATGCAACCTGTCTTTTAGCTCAGCTTACTTCAAATTGCTTTTCCATAATCAAATGAGCACCTCTTTCATGAGGAAAGGCTGAGAGAATTGTGTTTGTGCAGCCTGAAAGAGAGAAAGCTTGGGGTGACCTATTTGCAGCCTTTCAGTACCTGAAGGGAGCTCTCGAGAAAGATGAAGAGAAACTTTTTACAAGAGCATGTGGTAACAAAACAAAGGGGAATGAATTCACATTGACAGTAGGGTTAGATTAGATATTAGGAAAAAATCCTTTATTGTGACCATAGTGTGGCACTGGAACAGGTTACCCAAGGAAGTCGTGGAAGCCTCATCCCTGGAAGTTGAGGGATCATCAAGGCTAGGTTGGATGGAGTGCTGAGCAACCGGTCTAGCAAAAAGGTGTCCCTGCCCATGGCAGGGGGTTGGAATTAAATGATCCTCAAGGTCCCTTCCAATACAAACCATTCTATGATTCACATACAGTTGCCATACGATTTAAAAATCAAACTCCACACTCAGTTCCTTGTCCCTTTCCTTTGGGGGAGCTTCCCCACCAGTTACACTGCGCATCCCCTAACATCCCATTTTCACTATAATTTTTCTTCTCACTTCATCTCTTCCAATCAGCTTTCCAGAATCCTTTGCTGAAGGAGGGAGTTAATTTCATGGAAGCACATATAGCAGGAGACACAAACACTCTCTCAAGTCACTGTCAGCCGGGTGTCAGAAGCTGAAGCAAAGGCAGCACGAGTGGTTTTACTCTGCAGGATGCCACCAAATACAAGAGATAGTCACAGTTTTGGGGCTGCCTCCCACATCCTTGCTGCCCACCCCAGGGACCTGGGATGTGGTCACACATGGCCCAGAGGCTCCCCCGCCACTGGGAGTCATGGATAACTGTTACTAGGGAAGCTGCCTCATATTAACTTGAAAGGGACTCAAATTTAAATCAGACTGACATTCTTTTCAGCAAAACAGATGGGGAAAATAGTTCGGTTTTGGAGTCTGAAACATTCCAGAAGCCCTATAAACAAAATCCCACAGAGCCTTAATATAGCATGTTTTCCTAAGGCTCAAGACTCCCCTACAGCCAAAACACTTGCCAAATGTCTAATGCAAACACTAAACCTGCAGAGATATAGATATTTTGTCTCTCTGCAGAGACCCAGGCTGCTTCATGAAGTGCCTTTCCTATACCTACAAATGAAAAGCCATGTTGTACAAATGGAGACCTTGCCTCACACCACACCAACACCTCGACTATGATGTAACCAGCATGATCATGGAAAACCATTTAACTGTTTTGCACAGTTTGCATGGTAAACAGCAAAGGTGGGTGCTCTCACAAAATTACAAGCAGCCCATATGTAGTATTCACAAAATAGTAGGTATTTTTTTCCAAAGGCTAGAAAATGCCATCTATCAGCAAGTATGCGAGTCCAATCTTCAGCTTTTCTTGCAAATATTTTAGTTGGCAGTTAAAAGATCGATTAAGATAAAAACTCACCAAACAATATATTCTCCTGAAAATAACTGTGTCTTTTTTGGTTTACTCTTTCAAAATTCAAAGGTGACAGTTCTTCCTTTTTATTAGATTCTTTGATAACATTTTCTGTTCAATCACTGATTTAAAGAACTGCCAGAACTGGTAATAGCAATTAAATAGAAAGTGTTTCACTATGTACAAAATGGACTCCTCCTGGATATTTTGACTTTTGTAATGAGCCCTCTGGCTACACCAACGGTAACAAGTAAATCATGTGCCATGAGAGGAAAGCATCTCTAAAATCCTGTATGACAGCCCCTAAACAGAACAAGGTGGTAGCATTTAAACAAATGACACGGGTATTTACAACCACAGAAAGACAAAGATAAAAGTGAAAGGAAGAAAAGAGATTTTTGAGGTGTGGGCTGCTACAGGAAACTTCAGAAGAGAGAAAAGGTAAAGAGAGATAAAGAGAGCTTAGAACAGTTTTAAATGGGAATTTTGAACAACATGAAGAAAAGAGGGTAAGTAATCACAAAGAGCACCATAACAGGAAAGAAAGAAGAGAAAAGTGGTTAATGATAGTTAAACAGTAAAACAGAGAGTGTTAAAAAAGCATGAAGTGTATAGTGAAGGGACAATTGAAGAGCAGTTGAGATACACCATAGCAAGTAGCTTCTTGCAGCAACAATAAGGCATAGGAATTACTTCAGGCTTTCAGCTGATTTCACAGTCAATCTCTGCTTGGGAGTAAAAAATTAAAGGAAAATTTTAAAATGGCAGGCAATCAGAGAATTAATGACTTCATCAACCATCCATCCATGGTTTCAATTACATGCTGAGCCTCAGAAAGAGAATCAGGCAGAAATCACTCCATGGCTGCAGTTTAAGGGACCTTTTGAGCAGAGCTTGAGCCTCTCACTCTAAATCCCACACTACCCCCAACCTGATTTTACAATCCCATTCAAGTGGACAGCCCAAAGCAGCACAGGCATTTACTTTTTAAACCTTTGGATCTCTGCTAGTGCAAGCCAAGCTTGCCAGAGTGACTCTATCTGCACTCACATAATTAATTCACACCCAGCTACTCCTGAATCTGAACAAGTCTTTCCTGAACACAAGCATTCAGAACAAAGCAGACAACTTTGGATGAAGCTCTATTGGTGAGCAAGAGTTTATTTTTTCTAGCCTGACTGAAGCTGGCATATGCAACACATCCCAGGATCACATATGCCTTTTACAGGTGGCTTTTTTTGCTGTTAATAACTTTAATGCACAAGCCCTTCCCTTCATCTGTTCTCTCCAAAGCAACTGGCAAGGTCCCAGATTATAGAAGCAAGTATTTCATTATTAGTCCATATGAGTGCAATTTACCACTCTGAACAATCAGGTCTTCTCACATTATTATAACAACCTGCCCATACCCTCCAGCTCTTCCAGTATTACGTGCCAAACACCAGCTGTGTTGATGATACTGTTAAGCTGCATCTATAGCAACACTGAAGGTATTGCCATTGCTAATGATGGGCCACAGGCTTTGCAGTGAGTTTGCCAGGGCTCTGGACCAAGGCTTGTCGAGGTTCACCCTTTCTGAGCATTCTTGGCCTGTCCACAGCTTTGTCACATTTGCTTTAGCTGCAACAGCATTTCTTCTAATTGATCAACCAGCTGTGGCTGATTTGATTTACTTTTCTTAGTCACTGTATGGAGCCACACAAGTTTTGTGACTCTATTATGATAATATGTTATAAAGAAATGAAGGGCTGGTATGTTAGCAAAGGTCTCGAGAAGTGGAGACACAGGATACAGTGCAGAGGAATACAGACATGGAAGATATGAGATGGGCACCAGCTTATCAACAGAGACACAAACATTTGCTAGAAACAACTGTCCCAAGGTCAGATAAAGAAATTCAGACACGGACCTGGACAAAACTGAATATAGGGGTAAGAAAGAGAAAGCAGAAATAGTTTCCAATATACCTAAAAGGTGTCATCTCTAGGAAGTTTGGATATAATAAGACTGCAGACAAATGAAGAGAGACAAAGGTGTCTAAGCAGGCTAGCAAACATTAAAAAACAAACAACCCCAGGATGATCCTAGAGCAAGGAAAAAGAAACCAGCATCATGAACATCCCCTTGGACAAGGACCCCAGAGGATGACAGGTCACCATAACCACCTCTACCACCCACACAATGAAATCATCAGCCTGAGGGCTAAGAAGAGCTGGGGAGGGTCAGTATAATATCAGGAATCAAGCAGTTGAATCTAAGTGTATGTATAAAAATTTTACCTGTGGTGGTGGTGGTGGCATTATTGTTAACATTATTATAACACCTGCATAGATATAATTTTTTCTGCAATAATTACATCTGCACTAATAACAATCCTTGGATTAAACCATTAAGATTTAAATTTTAATAACAATAAATCTTTGGCTTAATATAACCATATAAAAAAGGTATAGTTCCTCTTTTGCAGTAAACAATATTTTGAGCTATGACTCCCAGCTTCACATACTATTATTTTCATCCCATGACCACATATAAAAAATGCATCCCAGGTGCAGACTTAAGAAGTTCCTGCAACCCGTTATTTTTCTTCAAAACACCACTCATTCTGAGTCCTCTTTAAACTCCCTGTCCACTTTAGAACTAAGTTTTGCATTAATCCTTCTTTTTTTCTGCTTGAATGAATAATTTCTCATCAACTCCCACAACAAATACTTTAATAAATTACAGTTTGATTAGTGCCAGATTAGTCACATCTACAAAATCAGTTTTTAAATGAGCTAGTTTGGGACATCAGTCTCCTTTCAGTAAACTCCTTCCTGTCTTTAATGAAATTTAATATTTAACTCCAGTTCTTAAATCACTCCCTTATTCCAAATGTGCTCTACTTTGCAGTCCATTGAGGGCAGATGTCTGCAGCTACCTGGATGTGTTTTTTTCCCTCTTCTTAAATGTAAATATTTTATTTGCTAAACTCTAGTTGTACAATAACAGGAAATAAAATTTGATCCATGGTTTAATGGTCTTAATGAATCTGAAATGTCACATGCCATTTTTACAGTAGTCAGAGATGGAAATGCAAGTTTTCTCTGTAAAAGAGAAATTAAGAGCAGTTGGCTCTTGGGAGTTTTACCTCAGAAATTCCTGAAGAATATTTTGCCTCTCCAGGTCTTTATCTCATTCGCCACCCAGCGCCTGCCCCTGTGTCCTACCTGATCTCCCATATGGAGAACTGAGGCAAAAGCTAACATGCTTCTGGAGCCAGACCTTTATGAGCCATAATCTCCCAGCTGTAGCGTGTTCCCTCTTCCTTCACACACATACACATTTCCTTTATTGTCTTTATCTGCACTAGTAGGGAAATAAAATTAAAAAGCTAAATTTGCTCTTTGGTGCCCTCGCAAGATTTAAGCTAGCTCAGTTTTTGCTGAGTCTCAGCAATCTTCCATGTCCGGACTTTCAAGACACTACTTTATAGGATGATCACTACCATTTTTTAAAATTTCTGCAAGCTCACAATAGCACTTCAGTGGGCTGATCCCCAGTTAGATATGAAATTCTGCTCAACAGCTTTTCCCCCCACTCTTTTTCTTGAGGAAACAAATTTTTTATTTCTAGCTTGATACGAATAAATTTTAATCAGTCCTTTATTAAAAAATTTGCATCAGTCCAACACACATCACCAGTTTACTTAATTTCACAAAAGCCAACTCTTAAAATTTAAAACTTTAATCAGACCTATATTCATGCTCCTATGCAACATAAAGCAAATCAGCTTGCTAACACTTGATACAAATGGTTATTTTTAGGGATAAACTTTAAGATGCGATATAAGATCACACTGAATCAAATTCTAAAATAGCTCAACTTTTTAGAGTTCTATATTAGGTAGTAAAGAAATCACATCAACAAATTTTAGCGCCTATTACTATTAGAACCTTTTACCTTCTAATTTAAGTTGTGAAAGATAAACCTTCCTGTTATGAAAGATCTCCTAATTTACCCATGCCTAATCACACAAGGGCTTCTAACTAAAGTTATCCACATCCAACTTTGGGATGTTTTTCCATACTCCTCCAGGAGAAGATTCATATGACTCAAAACTGTCTTTTGTATCACAGAATCACAGAGTATGCTGAGTTGGAAAAGACTCTTCAGGACCATGGAGTCCACCTCCTGGCCCTGCACAGGACACCCCAAGAATGACACCACGTGCCCGAGAACATCGTCCAAACACTTGTTGAGCTCTGTCAGGCTTGGTGCTGACACTGCTTCCCTGGGGAGCCTGTTCAGTGCCCAACCACCCTCTGAGGGAAAAACTTCTTCCTGATCATCCAACCTAAGCCTCTTCCAACCAACCTCAGGCTGTTTTGTCGAGTCCCGTCCCTGATCACGAAAGTGAAGAGAAGCAGTACCTGCCCCTCTGCTTCCCCTCATTGAAGACCACAATGAGGTCTTCCCTCAGTTTCTTCTCCAGGCTGAACAAAACAAGTTTACCAATAGCTTTTATTTATTTATTTATTTATTTAGTGTATATAATTAATTTCCAGCTAGATTTCCTTTGCCGTGGTTTCTCTATTTTTGGAACCTTTTCTGGACCTTCAAGTTCTGTTAACCAGTCATGACTACCACTACAGAGTGTGTGGGGGCTAACCCAATAATTTTCATTTGCAAGTACTACACCTCTTATCCAGCTTCTCCAACTAATTTCCCAAGCCACCCACACCTGATATTTCACTCTGTTCTCACCAAAATGCGTTTCAGGTTCCAACTTCTCCTTAACTGTTTTCCATCCTGACTACTGTGGTTTATAATCTAATTTAGTTCTTTGCCTTGTCTACTCTGCCACTGTAGTGCCATTCTTTTATCCAATGCAAAATCTTGATTTACCTTACTTTTCCTTTCCTGAGTATGAAAAGCAGACACAGACATCACATACATTTCTCTGTATACTTTCTCAAGGTTAAAGCTCACCAAACTCTTCTCAGAGTTCAAAATCTTGAGTCTCCATCATTTTATCATGCCTTCATGGACCAAAGAAATGCTGTGTTCATTTAAAACTATTACTATACCCTTAGTGGTCTAAGTCCAAGACTGAGCCAAGATTTAAAGAAAGAAAGAACCTTTAATTATAATAACTGACTGTTCAGCCAAATGGTCTCTCTCTGGCTGAAAAACCATGTCTTAATCTCATTTATAACAATGGCGATCTTTCAGAATGATTTTGTTAAAGAAAACCTACTAGGATAATGATGAAACACCAAGTTTTCTTCTTTGGACAAATTAATTAACGCAATTATATTTTCCGCTTGGGTGGGTAGGGGTGAGTGGATTGGTCAGTGTATCAAAAACTCCCCCATATTAATTGAGAGACCTGCAGCCACTGCAATTCTGCCCAAAGCCTAATCTGTGTGCTCATTTTGCATACTTCTGTGATTTTTCTGAGAGGGCTTGGTTTCCTCTTGGCCCATTGTAATGAAATTTTGGCAGCTCCATCTCTAACTCCAAACATTGGATGCCAGCACTCTGAACCTGTGCGCTAACAAGACAGTTCAAAGCCATGTAGGAAGCTGAAAATAAGCTCCCTGCACTTCAGCCCTGGAGCAGAGCCAGCATCCCAACAACAGCCTTCAGGTCCCCACTTAGAAACACACAACCCAGTGCAGCTGACAGGTCATCCTGTCTGGGAAAATGGTAAGAGAATCAGGGAATTTCAACTATCAGCCACTTTTCAGCTTTTCTTCTTTCCTTCCTCTACCTTGCTTCCAGCTGGGGTAGAGAGAGAGGGGCCACCACACATGGAAGGTGCTCCAGCAATGCTCTCCCTCCACGCACGAGGGGAAAAGCTGGCAAGCAGCATCTGGCAGGGAAGAGGCAATTGCTTCAAGGTGAGCCAGTGCTGGAAAGAGTTGGGTAAGCAGCAATTTATTCTGCAGTGCAGTGGCAAATTTGAAAAACATAAAATTGAGTGTAACTATCTGTTTGTGGCTACAGATCAGCCAGGGAGATGTGAGAAAGCTCTAGAAGGCTGAAACTATATTTGGCAAACTTCCTGTATTTTTTAAACTAGCATTTATGCTCAGCTACAGCACAGAGTACCATAAGAACAAGCAAAAATTAAACAGTTAGTGAAAAAGGAAAAAAATCATAGCATGACCCTTCTGACAAGCCCAAGTCAAACACTTCATTTCAAAAATTGCAGTGTGCAGCTCGGGGACAACATTTTTCAACATGTAACCTATTCTATATTCTCTTTTCAACATGGACATTATTAAGGGCCAGAAAAATGAGCAATGAGGCCAGTGAACTATGCCAATGCCATAAAAAGAAGTAGGGAACCAAGACTTACATGCCTGAAGAAAATTACTAACATGCGAACAAAAAAAAAGCAAAAAACAAGGACCTATTAACACATCCCATCTAGTTTTGCTCAAGTAAATAAACTAAAGTAATTAGTTCATTTGTGGATAACAGTTCCCCTAGTCTTTGATATTTGCTTAGCTGATTGCATATTTGTCTCTCACATCAGGCTAAGGCAAATACACATACCGTGGATATTTTATATTTCTAGTTCCCCAGACACAAATGAGTAGTTCAAGTTGATAACAGACACCCCTAAGTACATGAGTTCTGCCTTTAAATGCTGAGCATAACTTAGACTGGTGCAAGACTAAAGAAAATGAATGGTACAAACAAATACAGATGGAACATTTCTTTCATTTTTCCAAAATGTTCCATGGGAGAGCATCGGTTTCCACAGAATAGTAAGTCTTTGAAAGCATTCTTACGAATTAAAACCAATTTATGTGTGTTTTTATAAGCTCACTACTATACAGCTGCATTCCCTTCCATTAAAAAAAATTTAAAAATAAATGTGTAAATAATTTTATGCAAGCTATACATAGGACCCTACTGCTTCTTTTATCTGATCAAAGAATAATGAATCACTTATAAAAGGTGTCATTTGCAGGGGTCAAAATTTAGCATTCATGCAGTACGGTTGTGAACAAGACATAAAGGTAGCAAATAGTTTCCTCCTCAAAGGAAAAGTGTAGTAAGTGGAAACATAATGCTAAACAAACAGAACAGGCAGCACCTTCATTAAAAGGCCAAAGAATTAAAGATCTGGAGTGCAAATGGTCAGAACTTTCAAGGGGATTGAAAATGTCATGCCTCTCTCTTCCCAGGTCTTCAACATGAGATTTTTAAAAAGTAATTTTATTTTTCAGAAAGCATAGGGAACACATCTAATATTTCTAAACAGTAATAACTGAGAAGGGAAAAACACCCAACTAACAACATAGCAACGAAAAAAACCCCATTCAGTATCATAAACTGATATTAAGAAACCAGCCATGTCTATAAAGGGATGGAAAAACATGCTGTGCTTTCAAAAAAAGCATTACATTTCTTTAATGTAAAAGGGGTGGTTGCTATTTTTTCTGTTGGTCCCCAGTGAGTTTCTTAGTCCTGGACTTCAAAAATTATCTTAGAAATTAGATTTTTGAAATGAACATTTCTGTTGAAATCAGTTTCCTCTCATTCCCTGAGCTCTTATTTTGTTCTCATCCACAACACACACATTTTCTTCCCTTCTTTTGCTCTTTGTGGGTCTGAGCAAGTCTGAATTGATAACTAATACAGTTCTGCAACTTCCTCTTCTATTGACCTTCCACTCCTACTGCTCCAGCTGTGAGGCTAGAGAAACAAAACAAAAACCCAAACCAACTCATATTTCAGTTCATTCTACTATATTTCCAGATCTTAACTCAAAAAGACATTTTAAACCACTTGTTACTGCAATTTTTTCCCCTCCCTGCTCTTCCCACAACAATCACAGCTGCCGTCTCAGTATTGACAAAATCACAGTGGGTTTCTTAGACTTTCATTTCTCCTGAACTAAAGATTAGACAGTCCTGGATCTGCTCACCAGGAAGACCACAGGAGACTGACCTCCATTCCCTCCAAAGGTTTTTGTTTCAGTGACAGCGAGGCCAAATTTCTGACTGAACTTCCCTGTGCATCCTCTGCATCACTGTTTCTCTCCTTGCGCTGTGGTCAGGAGTACCACAGCAACTGGTAAATCCTCTCTCCATTCCAACTCTGCTCTCCCAAGGTGCAAAAGATATAATTACTTGATGATAGCAGAGGGAAAACAGGCTCTTAGTAGTTATTCTTTCTGCCTCTTTTCACACCTCAAACTACCAGTGGTTTTGCTCTACCTAAAGATCTTCTGGTCGCCTGAGACTGTTAGAATGCAAAGAGTTTTTTCATGGTTTTTCAAAGTCTCTGAAAAGTGACCAGATCCCAACTACTCCACTACCATGACACTACAAGACCAGAAAAGGGCAAATAAATACCATTACAGAGAGCCTTCTGATATAAAGAATATTGCTGACACCTCCTTGGCTACCTAATGTGTTTTCATCTACCAGAGATTCATTTGGGTACCTTCTGAAAAATGTTAGATTAAGGAGGGACATATTCCCATTCACTTGCTGAGCAGAATGCACAAAAGAGCATCTCACTGTCCCTGTATAGCCAAGAGAAAGTTTTCTTTACTCATAAAAATTCATTTATTGAAATGGAGCAAGCTTATGAAGCCCCATTTTCCTGTCCATTGCAGTTGTAACAATGCCCTGTGGGTATCACAGTCAGGAAGGAAAGAAAAAAAGGAGCAATCAAGGAGCAATTTTTGTAACTGGGTCCAGAGCCAAAGATTATTACTAACACTGTGAGGACGCAAGCCATGTGCAGATATACTTTGATGTCACCACAGTCCCAGTGGCCACACCGCCATTGTGAATGAATCATGGTTTGAGAGCTGTTTAAGCTGTGACATGATTTGCATAATGAACAGCTGTACTGTACAAGCCAAACAGATGCCTCCACTGTATTTTTATTTTCATTTTCTCCCTCTGCCCCAATGAAGACATTTTCAGCTCAATGGCAGTAGGCAAATCACAGCATCTGTCACTACTCTCACTTCTGCATCTACAGAACAGGGATAATAGCACTTGCCTCCCTTAAAAGAACACTGAGAAACCCATAATAAAAATGATTATGTGAAGAGAGGATAATTTTATTAGCCAGCATCAGCTGCAGCTTGCTCTACTTTCCTGCATCTCATGCCTCCATGGTTCCAGGTTTTGAGCAGGGTAGCCAGACTGCCTCAAGCAGAGGAGAGCAGCAGGAACACTGTGAAACTCCCAGTGGCTCAGCAGGTTGCTAAAGGAAAGCTGCCAGGCTCAGCAGAACCCCCTTATCTTTGATAACTACCTTTCCTCACAAGTAAACAAATTTTGGCAAATATTTGAGTTTTGATTTGCCTGAGATGACTGTCAGGTTGAAGAATTTTTACAAGTTTGTTTGTTTGGTTTTTTTTAAACTTCAAATCAGGCTCTGGGAAATAGGCCATACTCATAAAGAAAATAACCCATTTTATTTCTTTTATTCAATATGACTCTGTCTCCTTTGCTGTTTGTCCCTTCAGATGACATTCCAAAATATGCACTACAGTCAGAAAACTATCTAACCTGAAAGCACAGAGCCTCTCACCAATGCTCTACATTAATCTTTCCAAGGGACTCTATTTATACTTTTTTTTTCAGAGAAATTATCTCTCTGCTTCAAGTGACAAACATCAGGGCATTGGGACAGTGATGCAAAAATGAATTAGGAAAAATTAAATAAACTGAAACAAAGGTTATGTGAAATGAAATCTGTGGCTCAGCCTTGTTGTGACACAGGGCTAGAATGTTTTTTTAAATCCTTCTCTTCCAAAAACAGTGAGCAGAGGGCAGCAGTTGTGTGGCATGTTATCTCATCTTTGCCAGTCAGCAAACAGCATCTCCAAGGCACAAATGCCCTCCAGTGTGACACCAGTCAGCAAATAAAGCCAAAAGCCCAGACCTCATGTTCTGCAATTGATTCATAGAAACACAGAATATTTTAGGTTGGAAATACCTTTAACATCATTAAGTTCAACCATCAACCTAGACTGCCAAGACCACCACTAATCCATGTCTCTCACTGTCACATTCATGTCACACTGACATCTTCACCTTACAGGGATGATGACTCAACCACTTCCCTGGGCAGCCTGCTCCAGTGCTTGACAGCCCCTTCAGTGAAGAAATATTTTGTAATATTCAATCTAAACCTCCCCTAGGGCAACTTGAGGCCATTTCTGCTCATCCTATCACCTGTTACTTGGGAAAAGAGACTGATCCTGACCTCACCACAACCTCCTGCCAGGTATTTCACAGCCCTTCCCACTTAGCTATAACTTTAGGAACTGCCTCACTTGTCCCAGTGCAATTTTAGCAACTAAGGTGGACCCTCCCTCGAATTGGTGAAAGAGCATTCATCATATAATTTAATAGTAGCAAAAATGAGTTGGGATGCACTGCCATTTCCTTTTCAGTTCTTGGAGACAGGCCAATGCTCACCGTGACCTTATCAGTGCTAGAAAGGAGCAACCTTTTGACAGCTGCAGTGAAGCAGCTTTAAGATGTTCACTGATGGTGTCAGCACCACAAGGTAGTACCTCCATCCATGGGAGATTTCTTGTGTCCTAGAAACAAGCAAGCCAGTGGAAGAAAGGAAAGTACAATCAACATCATTTGGCAGAACAGAAACTGAGGTTTATAGACATAAATCAACTTGCTTGTAAATTATCCACAAGATGTGTGTGACAGAAAGAACTTTTTTCAGAGAAAATAGTCTTTCATCTTAATGAGAAAAAACATCCTAGACAGAAAATCCCACGTACAAATATGCCCAGGAAGACAGAGTTGTCCCTGTCCAGTCTCTTACCTTGGATAGAAAAATGAGTAAGTTTCATTTTTCTATCCAAGGTAAAAAATGCCAAATGGTACTGTAGCTATATCATTTCAGCTGATAGAGGATGAAGTTGTACAGCATGCAACTTACCTGAGGTGACACTTCAGTGCAGCCTTTTTGGCTTTTGAACAGTTGGCTTTTTTGTTACTTTCCATAAAAATCTTTCCATTTTGGAAGTCAATACAGAGCTGCACACTTGCAGCAAAGTTTTGGTAGCTACAGAGTAAGGCTGCAGTCTGTATTACTACTGAAAGGACACTGAGCCTCAGCTACATTCCAGCAATGCAACAGGTCAAAATACATTAAATGCCTTAAAAGTCTATTTTCATCTACCCAAGCAGGGTGGGAACATGTCTTCATGGCTGATTTGTCTTCTCTGTTATCATCCTTTTCTGGTAGAAAGTTGCGGAAAAATTAAGAAACTCCATTCAAATGAAAAATTCTTGTCATCTGACATCCCTGCTCTAAACTAAGGGTCATCATTTCACTCTGTCCTTTCAATTACCCTTCCAAGGCTCATCTTCTCCAATCACAGAAAATCCTCCCTTCCTCTTTGTTCCTTTACCCTTGCACACACATTATTAAAGAGAATGTCCTTATCAGTTCTTCTGCACCTTATGGCTGCTTTAGGTTGCAAAGTTCTCCCAAGACTAGTAAAACAACGCTTTTCAAACAAAATAAAAAGTCCTCTCTCTAAACTGGAAGGTGAGAGCTCCTAAGGGAAGTTATGTTCTTCCAAAACCAGACACATATTCTATTCCATCTATGTCTCTGATACTAGAAGTAATTTCTAGCATTGGGAGAACATAACACCACAAGGGAAAAAAAACTGGAGGAGTTATTTATGCTATTAAGTATTTAACAAATTCTTTGATGGGAAGATCATACAACAATAATCAGAAAACTGAAATTTCATTGAGTAATGCTAATGCAAAATTTGCAACGCAAAGGTGAAACTCTTCTTAAAATATGGGCAGGCAAATACACATTTCACACGGTCCCCATTGTCTTCATTTTGCATCTGCCACAGATCTCAGTATTCAATGTGCAAGTAGGAGACAGAAGATCTCAGGGAGACAACAGGAGACTTTGGCAGCTAACGGGGAGAACCAGACCCATTGTTACCCTGAGAGTCCAAACAGGAGAACTGGATACTCAAAAAAGAAAGAAAAAAGTATTAAACAGTGACATTTAAGACCACTATCTTTGGTGGAGAGAGTTAATAGCAAGCTGAGAATAACAAAATGACCCGAGAACTACTTTTCAGTTTACTCAAGATTCACATAAATAAAAATGCAACAGGTCACAAGTGAAAAGCTTTCTACAGAGTTGTCTTTCCAAACCACAATGGCTAAAGAGCTATCTCAATTAATTTTGTTTCCTTTTTTTTTTGAATGGTGTCCAGATTCTGCACAGACTTGTGTGACAAAAGCCATACTAATGATATAGTGTATCATCACGGTATTACAGAATCAGCCAGGAAATGCCAGAAAAATAAGGTTGCATTTAGGAAGGAAGAAGTTGGCATTTTTAACGTCCAAAGGGAGGCTACAGCCTGGAGGATGTTGAAATACTGCTGAAAGGCAGGTTTCATTCAAATTGAGTTCTTATTAACATATAAATAATGTAATTTTTTAAAGTTGCATCTATGCTACATATCCAAATGCAGTAATAACTAAAAGTAAAAAAGGGGAAAAAAAATACAGGCTGAGAAAACCCCAGATTTCTTGATGATCTACTGATTGATTTTTTTTTTTCCCCACACAATAAGATTTTCCACATCTTTCCAAACCAGACTGGTTTTCAGCAACCAGTCTCTTGATGAAGCTCTTTGAGAACCACCCCTTTGGCACTTTGAACAATCAGTTAGTCACACAAACTTCGTGCTAATTTGCCAGCAGAAAGTAAAAGAAAGAGAAAAATCATTTATGGCTATGCTTAATTTAAAAACAAAATTTTAAAGCTTGGAATATCTGTCTTCTGTAATTGATAGCTGATGTTTTGATTACTGTTTCCTACTCCTCAAAATAGTCCTAGCTACAGCTCTAAGATTTTTCAGGCAGACACCTCAATCACCCATATAGAGAACTTGTTTTATACTACAGATATTTCTGATGGCCTCCAAGGCATTTTCCTGGAAGGTGAGATTATTATGCCCTAGGGAATACTGAAGTATTTTATACCACATGTTTTTCTTGCACAGGAGATGTGGGAAACTACCACTATAAAGTGCCTCACAGGACAATATTTATGGCATTCAGATATGCCAGTCTGGGGCTGAAAAGAAAAACCTTTCCCAGCCCAACAGAGAGGTAATGTGAATCAGGACTCCCTCACTAAATATCATATTCAAAAGACTGCTAGAAAAGGGCAAGGCAGTATGATACAGAACATATATGAACAGCAGCTATTCCATACACTTTTAAACTTAACCTGCAGTCATGCGTAGCTACAATGTGTAACTGCATTTCTCAGTGAATAAAATATTTGCCAAGTGTTATTCAACAGAATTTTCTTCAGAATGCATCTCCCAGCAGAGTTGAAAAACAGTCCTGTTTGTCACGAGTGAAAGAAACTGCTTGTAAGCACTTCAACAATCACAGAGGCAGTATTTTTAGGAAAAAGTTCCAAACTTTTCTGCTCTCTGCATGATGCATGTGGGGATACTTAAGAGATTCAAGTGGTAAAACTCCATAGCCAAATCCAGGTTTTTCAGACCATGTTCCTAAAGCTGAAACCCAGGTGGTCTCTTTAGAGCCTGCTGCTGAGTGGAGCTCTAGGGATCACAGTGTTTACACCGTTTGGGATGTATAGTTTTTTCCCTACCTCGTGCAAACTGCCACTTCTCCTCCTCCCAGTCCTGCACTGCTAATACGTGCAGAAATTCAGTACTGTATTTTCCCCATATGAAGAACTTGGCAAGGAAAGACCCTGTGCTCTTGGCAGAAGTTTATCCTGGGATTATGCCAATAAACAATCATTTTCTGGTTGCCACAAGCATCCCATTATTTCAGTTTAGCCATTCAGTCCACTCCAGTTCAGCTCTGTTAGTGCTTCCTTAATAAACCCTTATTATCAGGGGCTTAGGCCTCAGTCATTTGAATTCATGCTCAGCCGGGACTTGGTATTCAGAGACCCAGTCCGAATGTCCTTAAAAAAAATATACAATTAAAACCCTTACTTGGCCACAGAGCAGAGACAATGAAATTTCGTTGGCTGCAAGCTATATTTGCACTCTTAAAGACTTGAGAAAAGCTGGATATTGAGACTTGTTTTATAAACAACACTTGGAGGCTTTAGTTCTCGCTGAAGAGAAATGCCATGGCAGTCTTTTTGCCTTCATCCTTCTTTGTATCTATAGCCTGTTGTTTACTACACAAATAAATATCTTTTTCTCATCAATTTTTAACACCTGGTCTTGGGGCTAGATTTGGTGGGGACAGACGGGACCCAAAACCCAAAAGCACCTTGAAGCTCTCACTGGGGTAGGTACAGACTGGGGACAGCACCTGAGACAGCTCCTCCTCCTCCTGGGACACAACTTGGCTGCTCCAGGGGTTTGGTGCATACTGAGGAGGTAGCTCGAGACACTCATCTGTACAGCATGGGATTTACAGCTCTGATCCAGGAACCCCAGTTCTCCTAGAAAGCAGCAGGCAGTCTGTATCACTCGGGGCACCACACACACACTGAATTTGTGAGGGGACTGGCTCCAGACTTTGAATTTTAGGTCATCTTCATTTCTGCACAGATCAATTAAGAAAAACAGTTTGCCTGGAGATTAGTTATAACTCCCAGACTGTAAGGTTTGTCACTGAAAAACTCACAACTACCTCCCTCATGTAATCCAGTGTCCTAAACCCCTTAAAATTCAATTTGTTCTTGATTTTCTATTCTTTACAATAATGGTGTATAAACCGTCAATCACAGTGTTTTGCTGGATGTCTCTGTGTGGTGCCTGCCCAGGACAGGAGTAGCAGCACGAATCCCTCAGACAAAGCAAGGGTGGCATCTCTCTGCTCCTCCCCAGCAAGTTCTCTTTGTACAAGTTGGATGCTCCAAGACACAATATTTCCATGCAAAAAGGTGTATCACCCATGGTTCAAATTAGTAAGGCTTTACACTGTGTTCCTTCCCTTCCAATATATCCTTCCTCAATATCATACCATCCTTACCACCCTAGAGGTAAGCACCAGCGAAACAAATCCTCATCCCCTCCACCCTCTCCTCTCCTTTGCTCTCTGCAATTATAATCAAATATGCAAACCACAGAAAATGGATTCTCTGCCCTGCATCCTAATAAGTGTGGCTAGTGCCCTAGAACAAACTGGCTTGCAAGATGGGGAATTCACTGATGACTTATTTTGGAGTTAGGAACCAGAAAAAAATACAGAGTGTGATAAAAAAACATACACATTTTGGATGTCTAAAGTGAAATCCTTCTCCATTTGGTGCTTCAAGCCTCTCTGCAGGTTACTTCAGAGAGCTGTCTGGCCTGGGAGGATAGGAAAAGTACACAAGGCTTCTCAAAGAGATGCTTTACTCGAGACAGAATCCCTTGTGAACACTTTTTGTTTCTGTTCCCATAAACTTAAACTGAAACTCTTTACTGCTACTGCTGACTGAGGAATTTGGAGCCTAGCATGGCAAAAGCAGCTTTCCAGGGACTGTGCTACTACTGTGAGCCGCCAGAGTGGTAATAAAGACGAGTTAGTGTGTGACTGAAAGACCAATTTCATGGGCTCCTCTCTGGGCCCAGGGACCCTTGTCAGAGCAAAGAGCTCCCGAAGGCTCTGGATTCTTCAGTTAGAGCAGAATTACACACACAAGAATCCTGAGACAACAGGAGTGCCATCCACCTCAAATGAAATCAGTGTCATATAAACCTCTGAAATTGAAGCTGTCTAGAAATGCACCAGACCTTGTAAGCTTTCCACTGCTCTTTATACTCTTCATGAGGGATTAGAGAGCTGAATATATTTGTAACTCTAAATGGTACTTCCCATTGATCCTTTGTTTCTAATTTCTTCCCAGAGGTTTAATAAGCAGAAAAGTGTCGTGGTATGCATGGTTTTTACAATTTCTGTAAAAAAGGAATTCCGTTTCAATGAGTCTCCCAAGGACACAGTCTATTTTATCTACTGAGTTTTGTCATTTTTCATTTTTGAGAATTTGGAAGAAATACCGATGAAGGCAAAAGGCCTTAATAAAAGTGCAATAGCTGAAGTTAATGGGCAGGTACTGAGGAGGGGTGGGGGAAAGAAAGAAGAAAAGGTGAGGGATGTTACCTCTTGATAGTTTTAATTGTAGAGAAGTTATGACAAGTCTTTACCAGTTTATTTCACACAGCTCAAACCTGCAATGTTTGGAATGTAATCAGTCCATTCTTATACTGGCACACACGTACCTCCAACAGGAGTGATTTTTTCAGAAACGCCTCAGGACTTTATTGCAAAATCCCAGCCACAAGGTTGGTGTAATCTGCCATTAATTAAATGCATGATTTCTCATTAGGGAAGATAACTCAAGGGTCCTCGAGGTAGATTCATTTGCAGTTGCTGTATAGGTGCAATACAGCATTGCCCTCTGCTGGATTTTAAGCTGTCTACTCATGCAAAGTTGCCTCTGGCTGAGCTACAGAGGATGATTTTTAAACAAACACTGTACTAATTACCATAAGGGAATATCCTGCCACCAAATAAGGAATGAAATAGTGAATGAATGCTTATTCCTAAGCATTTTTTTCCATACTGGCCTAGCAGTGCTTCAGACAAGGGGCGGTATTGACTTATTCAGCCCTTCCCCAGGGCAGCAACAGTCATAGATTATTATGCATCCTCCAGAGCCCAAGTACTGCAGAGTGACTTGCACACAGATACCCAACATCTAAACAATCCAAAACTGAATTGTAGGTGAACTCTGGCTGAATTCTGGTACCTACAAGAGCGGTCAGTCACACATGACTGTCACATCCAACTGGGTGTTACCCAACACACAGCATTCCTGCCATATACAACTTCCACCAACTTTTCTGGGCATCTCCTGTTGAAAACTCAAGGGCTGTTTCCAGTCTCTTCATAGCTATGAATACAGAGTCTGTGGACTGATGTAGGATGAGTGTGACAAGAATGAGGAAGGATCTCCTGCTTTTGACTAGGATAATTTTCTTCCTAGTACCTGGTACAGTGCTGCCTTTTGGGTTTAGTATGCAGATAATGTTGATGACACACTGATGTTTTACTTGTTGCTAAGTAGTGTTTATGCTAAGTCAAGGACATCTCAGCTTCTCATTCCCTGCCAGCCAGCAGGCTGGAGGTGCACAAGAAGTTGTGAGGGGACACAAACAGGACAGCTGACCCCAGCTGACTGAAGAGCTATCCCAAACCACAGAATATCATGCTCTGTATATAAAATTGGGAGAAATTGGCCAGCAGGAGCCTATCCCTGCTCAGGGATTGTCAGGGCATCAGTCAGTGGGTGGTGAACTACTGCACTGTGCATGACTTGGGGTTTTATTTCTTTGCTTTGTTTCTCTCTTTTGCGCTGTCTCCCTTTTCATAACAATTATTATTGTTGTTGTAAGTATTATATTCTGTTTCAGTTGTTAAAGTGTTTTTATCTCAACCCACGGGTCTTACCTTCTTTCCAATTATCTCCCCAACTAGAGAAAAGGTGAGCTACTGGCTGCATGGTACTTAACTGCCAGCTGGGCTTAAACCGTGACAAGGAGCAAACTGGATGCAGCACAACGATATAAAGCAAATCTTTTTGCCCATTCCTGCTTTTCATCATCATTTGCTGACTATTCCCTATCTAACTGACTTTTTGGTATAACCAACCAAATGCACACACATATACCAGTATATAGGCACACCTATATGTATAAATACTTATTTGAACACAGCTGCCTGAAAGGGTTAATTATACTCATATGATCTAGATAAAGACAACAAATCCCATTTCTGTATTTCTTCAGCTATTATTCTTGCTGATCATCTGAAAGACACAGCAGGGCCTTTTGCATCCTGTAGCTTGATGCTGTACAGAATGGGACCCCATCCAGAGAATCAGGACATCTGCTAATTCAGACTAATATACAGGAAGCTGAGAGTTAGCAAAATACTGTTTCAGATAAAAAGGAAGTGCAAAAAAGAAAGCTCTTTTCCATTTATACTAATTGCCAGACCAAAGGGCCACTTCTTAAGTGGTCCTTTATTTGGCTTCTTCTAACTTTGCTTTTCCTATCATTCTTTTCCCTTCTCACTCTACCTTATTCTCTCTTTTCAATCTCAATTTACCATTTGACTTAGTTTCCCTCTTTCACCAAAAATACATGCAGTGTATTCCCTTTGGAATACCTAGTCTGCAAAAGCAGCTGCTTATATCCCCAGTTTTCTTAGGATTCCAACTCTGTTTTGTCACTAGTGGCTGTGGGAGAAACCCACTTTACTTCATGGGTGGTATTGTTAATAGTGAAACCAACAACAATAAAAACTTCAGTTTCTAAAGATACTTTCTTGCTTCCTTGCTTAATGAGAATATCTGCACTCTAAACGGCCCCCTTTAGACTGTTTCTCCCTGCAAGGTATTCACAGTTCTCTGTGGGAGGCTTCTTCCTAAAAATAAATGTCATGATTTGTTTTCTCTTATCTTACAGCTAATTAAATTTTGCCACCATAACATTTCACCTTTTCATTGTGCTGCATTTCCAAAGTATCAAACTGCACTTTGGCCTTTTCCTGCTTCTTTTTTTCTCCCTGTATTGGCAAGCCAAGAGCAATGGCTGGGGTTTAATTTAAAAATTTTCAACCCCAGCCACATGAAATGAAAACAATAAACAAAGCCTACATTGTTTGATCTCTAAAAAGAAGTTAGCACCGCAGGTCAAGGTTTGATAATCTAGTGATTTCAGCTTACAAACTGTGCAAAGTAGAAAACTTAACAGTGATTAAAGGTCGGCATTATTACAGGTGAAAGCATTCAGACATGAAATTGCTAAGAATGTACTGAAAGAGTGACAGATGGAAGATAAGAATTAAATGCATAGTAAAAAAGAAATGTGATAAGGTTAACATTATCTAGAAATCAATTCTTAAAATACAAAGACTACCTAGAAGCCAAAACAGACTTTTATGGACCAGGAAGACATTAAAGAACACAATTCACAGCATCAGCCCAATTTTTCACTGCTTTGTGGGTTTTTTTAAATTATCTATCCTCATTCAAATTACTAGGCAAAATGATCCATTAATGTTTTATACTCACCTTGAACCAATGACTGGACAACATGCCAAACCATAAAATAATTCTTGTAATGATGGGAGACACCTAAACATGCAACAATTCCAAAGCAGTACCAGTTATGATCAATTGTTTTGGAACTATCAGTGGTCACTACAGCCAGTGATGCAGATGATGGCTCCAGTTTAAGACTGAGGGAATAAATCACAATGCAAGTATTTCAGCAAAGTGATCCAAGGTGCAAGGCAATGTATATAAAATTCTCAATGTGTCACACTCAGGTTCATTCCCTACTTTATATTCTAAAGCACAACCATTCAAATGGAAAAAAAAACCAAAAAACTAAAAAACAAACCCAAACACACTGCTGCTTAAAACTTAACTTACAATCACAAACTTTACTTAAGACTATTCTTGATCTTGGGCATACTGTACTTCATGATTGATTTTATTTTTGATTAACTGATTAAATTGACCTTTTTTTCCGCAACAGTAGCCATTCATGTTTTATATTGGAAAATGCTTGGTGATGGTGATATATCAGAATGCAAAAAATCTTCATGTGACCACTGCACTGTCCTGAACAACCATGGGGGGAAAAAAAGATTTTGCAAGGCTTTAGATGGCCACAAATATAATAGTGACAGTACCTTGCTGATACTTTTCATAGCAATGTCAGAAAATCAATGCCGAAAACTATCAAAGGGCTGATCTTCTTTTCTCTCCCAGCTTGTGGGTGTCCCAAAAGGTCTTGGCACATTCCAAAGCAATATGCAGAGTCCCTGCAGGAGAGGACTGGAGTGGGAGGACTCTGACAACATGCAGCCTCCTTTTGAGTTTAATGTTGCCAATAGGGAAAGGAGGAAAAAATAGTTTGTTCTCTTTATAATTATACCAGATAACTGCATTTGGAAATTATTGCCAACAAGAAGGTAGAAAAAGCCCAGTGCAGTTTTCAAAATATCTTGCCTGAAAGAAACAGTGTATTCAAACTTTCCTGAGAATGACTTTTAGCCCCTATCAGAGAAAATACCTATGAGGATTGAGTTCAAGTTACAACTGCAATAAGGCATGAGTAAGGTAGCACAGTCCAAGCAGAAACAGAAAGACTTACGTTCAACTCAGACCTCGTGGCACCATAAATCCTGATGAAATTTGGAAAATGAAAGAGTAATGCTGACAGACAGGCAAGGAACAACCTTCCACTGTCAGAACTTTCTGAAAATTATGCTATTTGTTATTGTTCATCACATGCCAAGAGAAAGCAGAGCCAAAAACTGTTTCATTTACAAAGTCTAAAGTATTGGAAAATTTCTTGCAGTCATCATCCCTTCCCACCTCAGTTTGTACAAAAATAAAAATAATCTTAAAGAAAAAAATCAAGCCAAAACAAAACAAAGCCCAAAACATTCAATGGACCCAGCACTGGATCTTTTCCCACATATAAAACTGCAAGATCATGTGTTCATGTCTGTAAGGCTGCATGCTTTAGAAAGTTAAAAACCCACATTAAGTGAACTTGCTGCCTTTAATGAATGTGTGGATGTCACAAACTCCATGATTTTTTTCTGGCAACTTACCGATAGGGTTAATCAGGCAAGTGCTTGCATATTCAGTCCTAAGGGACTTGAGATTTTACTGGTGTGTGAGATACCTATTCTATACCTCTGCTCAGTGTCCAGCAAGTGCTGATAACTTCTCAGATGGCAGTGAAGTTTAAATACAGCTCAACATCACTGCAGCTCAGCTCCATCCTGAGTAGCTAGAATATTGGAAATCTCTGGCTTCATAGGGCTCATTAGAAGCTAACTTACCTCATTAACTTTTTGCATTAGTGCAGCCACACAATCTTCAGCACCCAAGCTACGACTCAGCCAGCAAGCCTTTAAGGATCTCAGCCATACACTCTTCATTTTCCCTGTACATCATCAATCTTAATGATTCTCAATCCCACTCCTGAGCAATTAGCTCACTAAGGCTGAATGCACCTTCAGTGATGCAGGCCAGCACAGGAGGCAAGGGTTCAAACACCAAAATCCAGCCTTGCCATGTTAGTTTTTTCCTTTCTGGAGAGTTTGTGATACTGAGACCTGCTGGCTCTTTTCTACTTTTAAGTTTTGCTACAAAAAGAGAACCTGTATCTGTTTGCATAATGGCTGTATGCATATGAGATTGCTTCTGAGAACATTCCAGTCATTCCTTGTTCTAGCAATAGGAGAAACAAAACAGCACAGAACACAGAAAGAAGACAAGTTGAGGAAAGAGGATGAAGCATTACCCTGTTTTAAATTCATTAAACTTTATATCTTCATTTATGACAGAAAGGAGGAAGAACAGCTTATAATGCCAAGGATCATAACACCAGCTTTCTCATGTATGGATTCAGGGAGGCAAGAGGGAGCCTTCCTGCAGGTAATTAGCCTTGACTGCTAATCACATCAGCCAAAAGTGATGAGAAAATTAGTCTGATGCTCTTCCTAGATTCCCAGAGCAGCACTGCTGGTTACTGTGATGCTCTGACGCACAGCAACCTGCAATACATCCCCTCTACCACACGGACAGGACCGGCCGTAACCGCAGGCTGCCCTTGGAAGGGATGGAATAAAGCCAGAGCCTCTTCTATCACTGCCCTGCTCTACCCCTAGGACCATGTTTCCTTATGGGTCAGGGCAGACAGCCAGCTTCTGATTCACTCCATTGATCTGCCCTCCTACTACAACAGCACAAAGCAGAGTAGTAATCATTTGCTTCATCTTTTCAGAGCCAACATTTGCCCGTTTTGCAGTTTTCCAGAAAAAGAGAAAAGTCATGATTCAGTCACAACGTACGCAGTGAGAAGTGGACAAGGACTTGGATTTACATTTGTCTGCATCTCTTGTCTACTAATTCTTCTAAACATATACTTAAAAAGCAAATATATCACTGCATTTTCACATGACCTGTCACCTGAGGTCTTACTCATTCCTGAAGGTAGAGAGTAAAGTCCTAGCACACAGATATTGCATATACATCTTATGAGAAACAGTTTCCAAAAGCTGACAGGGATGCCACAAAAGCTGTATGTTAGATACACTGAGCACAGAAATCAGTCCCAACTCTGTCACTCAAGAAAAAGACTCTGAACCCTTTCAGGGTAGAGGACTGTGTCACAGATGGCAAAGGCCTAAAACAGATGGTACAAGAAAGGACTTGGAAGAAAATGACAGTCAGGAATGGGATGGGCCAGGAGACACAGGGACAAGCAGGCTGCGAATTGAGGAGGAAGGCTGATACAGAAAGTCTCTGAATGTGAAGCTCAGCCCAGCCAGCTGGGATGAGGACACTGGAACTGAGGTAGTAGCTCACCTGAGAGCAGGTGAGAACAGGCAATTAGTTTGTGTGCCCTGCAACTCAACAAACAAAATGGAGAAAAATAAATACTTCTGAAGATAGTCTTCTTAAGCCAAGACCATGAAAGCTTAATTATACTGGAACTTACTAAGGGTTAGACTTTTTAAAAAGCACCCTGTAAGATTTCAAAGGATGGAAACATAGAATTTAATAACTGTTACTACTAATCCTTATAGAATTTAAGTGAAAAGCAATTACCTGTAGATGTCAGACTTTCAACTGCTAGAAGATTGGAGTAATTTGATTTCCCCTCATATAAACATTTACATAAGCCAGAGGCTGTCAGGGGATTTAACACTGGGAGTTCTACGTCAGAAGAGTGGGATTTCCAGCATCTATTTCCAGATCTGTGATCCAGGCCACCCTATTTCCTCTCACTCCACCTCTCTCCCAGCCACAGCATAGGCTTGTTGTAAGCAGCTTTCTGCCAGAAGAAGGTTGGATGAAATAGGTAACTACCTCACAAGGCTCAAGGATTATATCTCCATCTTCCCTGACCCAGAAATAACCTTAGAAATAAAAAGCAGGACTCCTAGTGAAACAGCCAGCAGACTGGGGGCAGGAAGGAAAAAAACCATCCCAGGAGTTCAAGCCATTTCAGGGGCCAGTTGACAGCAGACCATTCCACAAGGCACTCCTACCAGTTTTCCTAGCAGCAATTCATCCTCACAGGTATCAGGGAAGCTGCATTTAAACAGTTCATGTGATCAGGACCTCTTCACACCACCCAGACTGCACAAACCATTGAATCATTCCTCTGCATATACTGGAGGTTTGGACTTTCCTCCAAAGCAAAGGTAATTCTGATTTAGATGGCTTCCTACCAAATGTAGCCCCTATCAGGCTACTTTGGCTTCCTGGCTCCGTGACCAAAGAAGACACACAGGATGCCTAGAAAGCACTGCAGTCTAAAGTGTTACTCTGGTATAAACCACAGCAGAGGAACAATTTCTCTGCAGCTCCAGGCTGTCTTCCACAGCAATTAGGTCTCTTTAAAGGAGCAAGAACATTGTTCCTTCATACACGGAACTTTATCAGGATGTCAGTGGCTGCACATGACTGAGACAGCAGCTGAAGTGGCAGTGTTGCTACTCTTTCTTCCTACAAACAAAAAGCAAGTTTAGTACCACTTGTCCCCTTCTCTTTTAAGATAACACACAGTGTTATCACACCCTTCTCTTCATGTCATCCACGCTAACAAGTTTTACAGTCAATATCCAGCCAGGTAGGGAGGCAAAAGTCCTGTGATTTAATGTTTAGCCATGTCTGCTCTTCAGCAAGACACGTCTCTAAATGGAAAGCACAATTATTTCAGCTTGCAAAATGCTGCATTCCTGCATTTTGATTCTCAAAATGGCTTGACAGGAAAGAAAACTGCTTGTGCTTTACCCAGTCAGTCCTACTACAGCTTCTGCAAGGCAGTGTACTCTCACTCCTCAGATAACACACCATTAAGTCAGCTTCCTCTTAGCACTAGCTTTTCAAGGCAGAGCCAACATTAACAAGTGGGTTGCTACAGAGAGGGAAGAATGTATTCCAAGTAGATACGAAAATACAAAGAAATTTAATAAGACTGAGCGAGGCAACACCCTTGAGGGTGAAACTATGAGACTGCCACATGAAGGAAAGCGTACCTGGAAAAGGAGGATCAAAGATAGCAGAATAGATAAATCCAGTCTCTGCAGCAAATCAAATTTCTATGCTTTGTGTCGATTGTCTTGGCTTTTTGTTTGTTTCAGGTGAGTGGAATAGAGGAATAACAGAACCTCAAATCCTGCTGGAGCAGATTTGTTCCAAACAAACATCTCACCAACAAAAGCAGATTAAAATAGGAGACAAATCTCTTAAGAGGAAAAAGAGAATAGCCCTGGTTCACCGGCCAGTACACTTGCTACAAGTGCTGCTCCTGAGGCAGCTCACAGCACCCTTTCTCTGAGGTAATGCTGCATCAAAGTCACCATCCTGCAGATGCAGGGACACCTCCCACCAAATGCCACAATTACAAACACGATAGCGGCTCCCCTCCTATTCATGTGCTGCCAAACAGAGTCTGAGAGTGCTAAAGTAGGCCAATATCTTCCTTATTAACAAAGAAACTCTACACTCTCAGTCCCTGCACTGCCTCCTTCTACCTCTCATGTAAAAAGACCTCCTATGCCTTTATTCTCCATTCACTTTGTCTCTGGCCTATTTCTGGGGTCCCCTCGGCCTGAGTTTGCATACCTCTGAACCAGTGGCTGCTGCTGCAGTTCTGATCCTCTCTTTCCCTGCCTGGCTTAGCTGCCTTTATTAGCTGCAGCATTTCTCCTAAGTTAGAGCTCTTTCTCTCAGCAGTCACTCCTTTAGCATGGAATAATGAATATTACAGCTGATTCTCTCCCTCATTAGGAGAATTTTAACATCTCTAGAGTTACCTTTGACAAATACGACTCTCACTCATTCAGTAATGTAAGCCTCCATTCTGCCTTTGGTTGTCAGTTTAGAGCATTTCTGGCAAATCAGGCTATTCCATCCCTATCTTCCCTAGCCCCCAAAACAAACAAAAAATGCTGATGAATGTCACACTTTACTAATAACTTTCCTAGTACCTCATTTTTACATCCTGTAGTTACTATACACAGCCTCAACTCTTGCTTTTACTCCATTGCAAAGATGAAGGGTTTGTCCAAATTAGTCTGAAAAATGCAGTGTTCCTTTTGCTACAAGTCCTTCATTATTGCTTTTTAAACAAGTGAAGAAATGCCCATGATTAAAAAATAATATGCTACATTACTAGACCACTTACTGGCTATTACTGTCTTATATACCACATGTCAGTAAAAAAACTCTATGAAAATACAGACTTGGAAAATAAAAAAGAATCATTAAGATTATTATTTTACAAGATTCCAGAATTCATTTTTGTATACGAAGGAATGCATAAAAATAAAAAAATACAACAGCAAGAGTCTGTCACAGTCGACTTTTAGCAAAGAACCCTAACAGCCTCCAGCAAAATAAGTCCACCTTTCTAGCAAAATAAAAACCTCAGAATCCTCCTCTACCTTTAACAGGTTAAGCTGTTCATTACAGGGCCACAGGGAAGCTCAGGGATGCTAGTGAGCAGCAAAATAAGCAGAGAAACCATAATTACAAGGAAAACCTTTCCAGGAAGTGTCAACTACTCTGAATGAGAAGGAACTGAGTCTTTCCAGACATCCCAACTTGACCTGGATGCTGAAGGATTCATATAGTGTATGATTCAGAGTACAGAGAGACTAAAAAACTTTTGTTGCTGATCACACAGCACAGTTTTTGACAGCAGCATACTCAGGACTGGCAAGAACAGTATTGCTCAGTCTGGGATCTAGAGAGATGTAGCAAGCTGAGAAACATTATGCTGGGGCAAGGTTTCCAAGCAGGCTCCTCAAGGAGTTTAACACCAAACATTTGCATTTTCAGTTATTACAGCAAATTCAAGAAATCAAGCATGTCAATTTTTTTCCACTCCACAATTAGCAGGCTTTCCTGCTAGTTCACATTAAGCTCAGGTCATCATACAGGAAGAAATGGAAACCCTGGAGATGGAGGGATAACAAGTTTTGAAACTCAACAGTATCAGAAGCAAGATCCCACAATACTTGGAAAGTAACAGAAAATTCTGCTTTGAACCACTGCCTCATCAGACAGAAGTGTAAAAAGGGGAATCTTAGCACAGACTTGATTACCACCATGATGAGACCATTCAAAGAGGGGATGTGAATTCAGAATGTAACACACACAGCATGAAGTCCTGGTGTCTCCTTCCAATTCCTCCCCGTATGACCAACCTTGAGAGAAAAAAGATCTGCAAATGCCAAAACTCTGCAGGTTTTATTTTGGTTTTGGTTTTTTGTTTAATATTGGCGAGTTTCCTAAATTAATGTGTTTAAAACACCTAAATTTTGGATGTTTGGATACAGCTTGATACACTTTGTTATTTCACATGCTGTCTACCGGGACACAGACTTTCACTCAAGGACTGTTTGTATGATGCCAAGAAAACATCTCTCATCTTTGTGAGCCAAGTTCCTCCTGGAACCTCTTTGAAAGAAATGAAAAAATAACCTAGTGAAATGCCAAAGTAGCTGGGATTCTTATCTACACTCAATTTCCCCCTCCCATTTCTCAGAGGAGAAGGGCTGTTTACTTAATCAGAAGATTACATTTGTTGATCAAAGGATGAGGGGAATCCTCCCTAGCTCACACACCCCATCCACATGCAGATTTCGGAGCACAGCCTCACTGAAGCACAGTGTATGGCAACACAAATGAACTACCCCTATATTAAGTCACCAGATGTAATCCTGACAGCAGCTCCAAGCTCGTGGTTTCCTCCTCCTCCTCTGATCTCTCTCTTCCTCCTGCCTCCCTCTCTCTTTGCTTTGATGACTTTGACAGCCAAGTTCTTGGAGAGTTACTCCAGGTTACAACGTGTCACCTTTAATGGAATTCAAAGCTTTAATTCAGAAAGTGGCCACTCTTGACCTCTGGCCCTGCTGCCACCCACTCTGCCACCCCCCTCCTTTCTCCATCGCCATGGAAATGAATAGCTGAGCGAAAAAATGGGAGCAGGCAAAGTCTAAAGCTTTTCACAGAGCCCCCAAAAGAAAGATGAATGAAACTCATTCATCACTGAGCAAGGGACCCAGAGAGCAAGCCAGAGGCAGAGCAAGCAAGGGAGAGAGACAGCCTGATATAGAAAAGGTTACCTCATGCAGGAAGTTATGTGATTTGAAAAAGAAAAGCACAGGAGGTGTGAGGGAACATAGTACACTTGCAAAAACTACAGATTCCACCAAGAAAGATGCTGGTTTGGGGAGCAGGGGTGGTTTCCTCAGCCCCTTCCCAAGATAGAATTTCTTAGGAAAGGATTACCAGGAAAAGGATAGAAATTTATGGGGAGAAGGGAGAAATGCCTGAAAAGAAATCTCTGTGAAAGTCTGAAGATGGACCACTCATGGAAAGGAAAAACTATAATTAGAAACGCTGTGTTTTTAGTGTTTAAATTCTGTTCAGCAAATCTTCTACTTTAGAGAGAAATATTTTTCTCCCGATGCATCCACCTGCCTTCCCTCCCCCTCACCTCCACATCACATAGCTTGATTTGTCTTCATATGTGATATCAATCAAATTCCAAAGCCATTTTTAGCACTAGGGAGTAAAGCACTCTAGAGGCAATAGCTTCATTCACTCAGACACAGCACTGGTTTTCTGGTGCGTTCCTCCAATTTCCCCATTTCTTGCAACCTCACTACAACTGCAAAGAGCTCCTTCTTTTCAGGGCATGTGAATCAGATGCACAGTGAAACAACAATAATTAAAAACACAGCCAAAGGACACCACATATCCCAACGTCAGACGAAGGAAAATGTGCTACTGATGCTGTCTTAGAGAGCTGAGGGAGCTTGCTGATGCCAGTGACAGAAAGAAAGGGAGAAGGACAGAAGGGAAAGTCTAAAATGCAGCAGCTCCAAAAAGCTTAATTTGCCTGCACCACTTGAAAAAGAGATAAGCAGGACAGAAGGAAGGCAACAAGCTGTGACAAGTGATTCCCTAAACCCAGAATCTTTTGCAAAGGTATTAGATAAGAGTGTCATAGATTATACTAGGATATTTATATAATTGATGACTTCCCAGAATATCCAGTCAAAATTCATCTCAAGCATACCAAAAATTAGGCAGAAGCCAGCAGGGCCCTTGGGGATGGTTATGGGAGAAAAGCTGTAAAGGGCAGATCTCAGTAAGAGGCAAATTCTTACCTAAGTCTGCCTTCCAGCCTTATCCCAACAGAGAAATAATAATGCAGTTCTCCTTTTCAGTGAAGGCCAGGCCAAAGCTTACCCATTAAGTACAACTCAGAAGAGAGCCTACCTAGAGATTAAGTGATAACTCCAGGAGATAGCTGCCCCTTGCAGAGTGATTACCATTCTAAACCGTGAGATTCTTTTTCCTCCTTCCTAAAGCTAATCAGGCATGATTCTCTTTCATTCCTCCAATCCTTTTGCCACAATTTAATTCCTTTTTTTAGCATTCGAGTGAAAAGGTATCACCCGAGAGGCAGGAATCATTAAACTTGACTCAGTGTTAATTCAGTGAACTGGATGCCAAGCCAAGCTTCCTGGGAATGACGTTAGCACCTCTGCTGGCCAGTGAGCTCAGACCCAGAGCTCACACTCAGGCTCCAGCCTTTGGTTAATCTCTATTACCCTCCCTGGTGGCTCATACCCTGCCCCTGCCTGAGCTACCCTGAGGATTCCTCAGGGAGGGAAATTCAGGCACACAAGCAGAAACACTCCCTCCAGTGAATATACAATATACAGCCTGGGAATCACAGTCAGAGGGAGCCAGTATATTCACAAAGCTTTTTGAATAAAGGAAAACAGAATTGGCAGCTTGTATACAAATTAACTGAAACTAAAGCTGGCATTCTCCATTGCTTCCAAGTCTCTCTTCCACAGCTATCAAAACACATCTATCAAAAACAGAAGTAGGCACAGGTACCACTCCTTTTCACCTGCAGAATGCCTACTATTGAGGTGATGTTTTTGCCTTCATCCCCTGTTATTGGGGACTCAATCCCTCCAAACACACAAAGGCTTGCTAAGACCACAGGTATTGCCTGTTAAAGCTGGTGAGGCACATCTCACTACAGAGGGATGCCAGCACTGCAGGCTACCCCTCTGTGCCTTGTCCTTCATGAGAAACAGCTTTGCTAAGGTGGAAAAGCTACAAGTAATGCTACAGACTCATAGGCTGAGGACAGAAGGGAGAGAGCCCTGCAACACAGCTGAGGGGGAAAGGAAAGAGACCAAGAAACCCAACAGTGATGTTCCTCACATCCTCACATCTTGCCTCATCTTCCCCAGGCCTCTGACCCGCAGACCTCTTCCTCTCTCCCCACCTCCCTGTAGCTTTGCCTATTCAAAGCTGGCTTGCAAACAGAAAGAGATCACTTAGGAAAGGTTTTGCTAGTTCTTAAAAAAAGCACTGTTTATTCAGGGCATGGCAAAAGTTGATGATGGATGATGCTATCCCACACAGACAGAGCAAACACACAGCTCTGGCATAACAAACCTGTGTTACTGTTAAGAACAGATATCAGCAATATTTTAGAGTTACCCTCTAAATGGTTCTTCTCCCTGGTGGCCTCAGGCTAAGGCTTTGAATTGTCCTGAAGATGAAGATGTCTCTGGTTGATCCAGTGCTTAATTCCTGCTGTAGGGCAGTTCAGGTCAGCTCTGTGCTGCACATCTGTTTAACATAAACAGACAGATTTTGGAAGCAGCAAATTGTGCCACAAATGGCTCCACGGAGGTGGGAAGCCTCATTTGGTCTTCAAAGAAACTTCCTACAGTAAATTTAAAAACTTCAGTGCGCCAAACATGAAGGACACCTGCATGTCATTAAGTACTTACTGCTGAGCAGACAGCTTTCTGGGTCACCATCTGTTCATCAAGAGCACCAGCTCCTGGCTGCCTTTCCCCAATTCAGTGTGCTCCAGGCTTTGAACTCTCAGCCTTGGCAGCTCACAATTACTCAAAAGGTAGCATGGATGGTTCTTCTGTGTCAGCAACACAAATCAAAACACAGTGTCCCACGAGAGAACAATTCAACCAGGCACAGTTCAGTAAAGTCTGTTTAAGGATTTTAGGAGCTAATTTGAATAGCTCATAGTGTATTATGCCTCTGTGGTATCTACTGCTGCCCTTCTAATCTCATCAAGCTGCCTGTTTATCTGTAGTTATCTGGCTCTGGTAATACTTTTGTGTGTGTTGTTTAAACAAATGTCCTCTCCTGTGCTAGAAGTTTGCTACCCAGGCAACTGCTCACAGAAGAAAGTTCAAAATTTAGATCCCTTGGCCTAAACAACACAACTTGTTGAAAACACTTTTTGTAGCAACAGGAGGAGCTACCTGTGTAAATCTTGAGAATAAATATCTCATCAGCTCTAGAAATCCAGAATTACTTTCCTGCCGCTCCAGAGAACGCAAGTTGGCTCAATCCTGGCACTTCTCTCCAAAGTTTTCAGCCTAAAGTTTCAGCCTTTTGAAGCTGAATCACCAGATAGTTCCACTAGATCAACACAATCATCAAAACAGGCAAAATTAATCATGGAGACAAAACAAAAGGGTCCTAATGGGTCCTAATGCTCACTGGGGAGAATGATCCTTGTGTAAATCAAAGCAGGACAAAGAGAACAGAGGCTTCTCCAAGGTCTGTGGAACTGATGTATAACCACCTTCCACATCATAGGCTTACAACTTCTGCTTTCTTGCCCCATGTCCTCCCCACCCAAGTTGCATTACACAATTTAAGGACTGGCACAGTTCCATATTCTCAGGGAGAGGAACGAACAAATTTTCCCATTTGGGAAAATCCTGCTTGGTATTTGATGGTTCAGAATCGTCTTAAATAAAGCCAGCAATTTATTATAGCTATAGCCAGTGCTCAGATTGAACTCGAGTTCAAAGCTGCTAAGCTTCTTCGTTCTTCTCAATGAGAGGAAAATCAGCATTTCCCTTGATTCTGGAAGCAGAACTGGCTTATCCACATGACCAGAAAAGCATGCGGAAGCCTATAAACTGACCCCTCTTCCACCCCACCTAAACACAGTCCACCTATCTCAAAAATGCATGTTTTTCTTCATTCAGATTCACCTTCCTAAGAGGCTTCATATAGGTGAGACTTGAAGAGAGGAAGATAATGCTCGGATGGAGACCTTTTGTGCCTAAGGAGCTGGGTTTCAGGAACGAGGGCTGTGGCCTGCCTGTCTGCTGTCAAGAAAATATCTCTTGATGGGAAAGGAAAGCATGCACTTAAGCTAGCATTCCAAAAAGACAAAGTAAGCAGGAGAAAAAACAGAAAACAGAAAAAACTACCAACAACCAAAATATGTCTAGAAAGGAAAGAGTAAGCAACTCTCTGCTTTGCTGGTAAATGACCTCCCAACCCAGCACTTTTAGTTTTTATGATGAATGTTTCTCTGTTCCCTCTGCTTTTCACATGATGTTTGACTCTATTTCTCTAGGTTTACAGGAGCCAAGTTACAAATTGATATGATAAAGGGCAACACAAGAGGTGTGACTTGCAACATGTCACAGCCTTTGTAGGAAGCAAATTGGCACCTAAATTACAGTATTTGCATATTACAGTTAAAAAGGGAACTCAATTACTTGCTAAAGCAGGACACATTTGCTATCTTTTAAAACACAACTTCTGCTTCCCTGACCTGCCCACATTTCCTCTCTGAGAAGCTGAGAAAAACTCTTCTGTCAAGACAAAATGGATGTCCTTATGCAAAAGCTCCAAGTTAGTTCCTTGTACCAATCTTCTGGTATCCACAACTCCACATTTGCCATTTACACTTTGTAAGTTGAGAGATCCATTGCCTTCTAAGGAAAGCTTTTGTGAAATTATCATCCTGCCTTGCACCATCAACACTGTAATATAGTAAATTAGTTTGTAATTGAATTTTTCTTATCATAGCTTTCCCCAGCAAGTTAAGAGAGGCCTTCAGTACTCGTAATTTTTCTTCCCTAGGATATATTTATAATGTGGTTATCTGTTCTTCTTGAGTTTGTCAGGCAGACTAAGCTCTTTAAGCCACAGGGCAAACTTTCTCCAGGCACTAGTTTGCTGAAGAGTTTTTCCTTTCCTTTACTTTCTTTCTTTTGCATCTTTTGAAAATGTTGACACCAACACAGGATGCCTTATCCTGGTATCTCCATCATCACCATGGTCTGACCCTCTCAGGCATATGCCCAAGATTTGGTTTTAGACTTTTCTCCACAGCACTATATTCAGAGCTCATCTGCCAATTCCTGCTTCCCGTGACCCCTAAAATCCTTTTTAATCACTGCTTTCCAGATATTTCCACTACATAGGTTTCATTCATACATATGGAGATAGAAAGGACTAAAACATGCTGTGCTAAGCCACTTGCATCATTATTTTCAGCATTGAAACACGACAGGGAAAATGTCACCCAACCCTAAGACACAGACATAAACACAAAAAGGAACAGGTGGAAAGTGGCTCCCTGCCTTTTTTGGACATCTTTCCAGAAAGGTAGAAAGAGGTCCTCAGCAGCCTCAGACTGTTAATAATTACTCCAATGCTCAGTTAGAAATGGCTTTTGCAATATTTAACATTTTCCTTATAGACTAAAGTCTAATTCCTCATTAATTTTTAAAAGAAAAAAAATTGAAACGTATTTTCAGTCTTCAGCTTTAAAGAAAATACTTGAAATTATGACCATCAGGTTACATTCAAATACTAAAAAACCCATGCAGAAGACCAGAACAAAGAATCCCATCATTGTTTTGGATTTTCTTCATCTAGCGATTTTTAGGCAAATATCCTGACAGGAAAGGGGGAGGAGTGGGGCTGTCAGTACTGTATTCAGTGAGTATAATTACACTGAATTAGTGCTAAGGGGTTTAGAGAGAGGGAAAAATACTATTCCACAGAGTTAATATAAAGTGGGCTTTCATGTACATACAAACCCACAAGGAGCAAGCTACTGCCTGCTGAGACCCATTTGAGAGCCAAGGGATTGATCGGACTCAGCCAGCCCCTGCTCGAGAGAAAAGCTGCAGTTGTGAATTACTGTAAAGCAGCATTCACATGATTGATGGGTTTACCCCCACCACCACATTTGTTTCAAAGATCCATTTTGTCTTCTGTGGCGACGGTGTGAATTAACCACACTCACAATGGCTGGCTGGATTTCGCCAGACCGATCCAAGGCCCTGGAGTTCGACGGAGCTTTTATCTCATGCAGCCCTGTGACTGGAAAATGGGGAAGGGATGCTATTTAACACCCAGGCTTCTGAGGAGCACCACAACATCAACCTCCTCAAAGAGTCTGTGAACTTTCTGCCATCAGACCAGCCAGCTCACGCCTGGGGAAGTCTCTGAAGAAGCTCTGCCTCTGGTTTCCCTTGCAGTCTGATACTACACCCACTTATCCTTACATTCCAGGGACCATAAGGTGTAATTATTTCATCTCTTGTCTTCTTAACCCAATAAGTTTTCAGCAATAGATATTTTTTCTCCTTTTTCCCAGTGAAGAGCAAGAGAAAGCCTGAACTCTGTATCCAGTAAAAGATCCAGAGACTCCACACAATTTGTGATGGGATTTCAACTCAAGGCTCGGGTGCTGCAAATTAAAAGTAATTAGGATAGCAAAGAGAATGGGAGAGAACAACCATACACGGGCCCAGATCATGACCAGCTTTTAAAAATGCCCTGAAATCTTCTGAATGGACAGTATGACACAAGAAGCTAGAATTTTTCAAAAGCCCAATCACACGCCTGCTTGGGGACTGTCCCACGTCATCCCAGGAACTGATTTTTCAGCCAGGAATAAATAAATCTGTGTCAACTGCAAACTGCACTGCACTCCTCCCAATTCCCTGGAAGGTACTACATACATGAATAACATTTTGTTTTCCTTTATGTGGTAAACACACTGCTTGAAAGAGAGGAAAAGAAAACCTAAGAAAACCAAGAAATAGCATTAAATACTATTAACTACACCAAGTTTGCTGCACGCAAGGGAAATGTAATCTTCCTACACACAACTCTGCCAAAGCATTTCCCAGTGCATCATTTCATTTCTCTTGCCCTGGTCTTCCATAAAAACATGTCTTATCCTACAGAACTTCCTCTGTATTCACAGTCCTGTTCTAGCCACAAGGATGAAAACAAAAGATGCATTGCTACTGCAGTCCTTGGTGTCCCTGTACTCAAACCATTTCTTAATCACTACCTGCAGCATCCACTGCTCCCCACAGTGTGAGAGCCCTTTTTCCCAGCTCCACCATCCCAACAGCTGTCCCAAGACTGGTCCTGGAAAAAGGGTCCAAGAGCAGGACAATGCAGCTTGTTTTCCAACCAATGTTAGGCCTGGGAGCTTCCCAGGATGTCCTGTCTAAGTTTGTCATAGCACATCAAAGTCCTCTCCTCAGGTTTAGAGCACCCTGCTCAATCCTCTTTGGTCCTTCCTTGGACACCATCTTCATTTGCTTTTCCAACTATGCTGGATGTTCCAGGAATCACAAAGTCAAGTGTTTTGAGAGGTCTCTGCCTCTTCAGGAGCCTCCCCAGCTCCAAACCAACCCAGCCTCCAAACAGGCAGAGGCTGAAGTTGCACTAAATGGGGTCGAGCACATTTTAGCCACTACACTCAACTCCCACTTGGGAATTCTCACACCAAAACGTGTCATAACTGAAAATACACAGTAACTAGGTTAGTCCCTGTGCACCAAACAACTCATACAAACCACAGGTAGAGCTCAGCTGTCCTGGAGTGACTGGGTTAAAAGATGAACACTCAGCATTCTTGGCAGCAAATAGGAACTGCTCTCAGACAGTCTCCTGCTACCATACATTTCCAAATTTTGTATGTGCACATTTCATTAACCCCAAAGGACAGTGTGTTCCATTTTACAGTGAAAAACTCTCTCAACTGCAGAGAAACTGATTTGTCCAGACCATTCTGACTTCTCCTGACCTCAGCTGCTGTGATTTGCCTGTCATACACATATGCTGTGTGCTCCACCACACACACAGGGAGAGAGGAAAATGGGATCAGTAATAGGTTCCTCTGGGACCTCACAGAGCTGCTGGAAGCCTGCAAAGCACACACATGGGAAAGCACACCATAAGACAATGTCACGGATGCTGCGTGAGCTGTGGTGAACACCAGAGCAGCAGAGAACACACTACTGCTGTGCTAACAGGGCCACCAAATCCCACAGACCAATCCCACCAGACCAAGCTGAAGGCTCACTCAGTCCCAGGAGGCTGGCAGTCCTTGTTTCTACCTGTCATATGACAACAACATTCCACTGAACTCTGATCAGCACACTTAAATTCTTCCCTCCTCCACAAATCCTCTAACCATGCAGTTTAGTGCAGTGGCATTAGCAGCTGGATGTCAAACACAGGTGTGCTATTAAGAAAGGCCAAGTTATTTCATTTCCAAAGCCTTTGCACAGTGGAGCACCATTCAAACCAGGCATGTTTTTCCTCAAGCTCCACCTAAACAACGACTGACTTTAAATAAAAGCTCTTTGTTGTCACCCCTTCATTTGCCACACTCAGAGGCACGGCGGGCAAATGTTATAAAAGCTCCACCTTTAGAAGCAGGAGGCTATCTGCAACCTCAGTTGGCTTCTGTCACTGCTGGTGCTGTGTGTGTCACAGCAAAACCTGTAACGTATTTAGTGACTCACATGATGACAAGGAACACTAAGCCCTTGTGCCCATGCACAGCACCCTCCATAAAAGCCACTTGAGCTCACCAAGATTAGGAATGAGCTCTTTCTTAAGTCCAGCCCAATCCAGTTAACAGCTTATATGGAAATGCTGAGAGACAGGGCTGACAAGTGGCAGTGCACCTAACCTGCAAACACCAGTTTGCTAAAAAGGAAAAACGCGTCGGTGCTGCTTAGTTCAGTCTCACAATTGCCTCTTTCCTCATCATATATTCCTTTACAGATGCTTTTCTCTAAAGATTTGAATCTAAAATGGCTTGGGTGACCTTTAAGATTACTAATCACTTCTATAAATCTTGTTCCAGTAGCACAAAGAAAGAAAACCAACTGTTAAAGACAAGCCCATTTCATACTTCCTGATCAAATAGCCGTCCCTTCCTGCTCTTGGCATATGTTTGCATAAGTTGATTTTCTTCTGCTAAAAAGATGCTGGCATGCATCAAAATAGAAAAAAATATGCACAGAGATGTTTGAAGACTGCTTGTTCTGACAACAGCTAGTGATAAGACACTACTGTCCCATCTCTCTCATTCCATCTGTGCACAGGAATGCAACCTGGGGAAAGGGTTGCACATGACCTTCTGCTGAGGAGCAAGCACAGTGGCAGATGTCCAAGCCCTGCCCTCCCCACCACTGCTGAGCATGCAGGACAGCTCCAAAATGAAGGCTGAAACAAAAGCTTCCTCTCTTTCAAGAAAGAGTTGCTTTGGGATTCCACACTTAAAAGGTAATAACATTAAAGTACCCGCAACCTCAACTTACTAAGACTTGATTTTCCAAAATAGGAATCAGAAAGGGGAAAAAGAGAAGAGAATAAACATCAATTTTGCAAATAATAGAAATAATTCTAGGAGTTAAATGAAAGACATTTTAGAAGTGTAAGTGCTACTATGAGAAGTTAATATTAAAATAATTTTCTGTGAGATGCATGGAGACTAAGTCAGCATCAGATAAACTGAACACAGTCAGACTTAAGGGAAAATGGGTATTTTGCACGGGACATTTCACTTCCGACAACATATTTGTTTTCAAATACTTATCCATTTACCACGGCTGAAAAGCATCAGGGCAACAAATTAGATATACATGGGTGCAATTAGCTCACATTTCTAATATAACAAACAGCTTCCTGGAGCACAGTTTGCCTAGCTGTTAATTTAGAAAAAACCAAAAAACACCCCTCCCCCACCAACAAGGCAGGAGCACAAAAATTGTTAAATTATACAGCCAACCTAAATCACAATGAGCCTATATGCATATATACATTTACTTTTACATATATATTTAGTTACTTTGGTGGACCTTCAGATACTTCAGATCAGGCTTTTAGTTAAAATGCTGAGAGGGAATTCTCCTGAAAAGGCAAAACCATACAATATTGCACACATACCAGCTAAGGAGGAAGAGCTGAGAAGGACAAATAGAACTTTTCAGGCTTTCCTCACAGGGAGGTACAGGAGGGGAGAGTTTCCAACTAGAAATGTTGAGCTGCAGTTTTGAGGATGATAAGATACAAGGCTCCAATTGAGACCAGGGCTGATCAATGTGAAATAGTTGGTGATCAAATGATGGCATTACCATTTTCCATAAAGGTGAAAGTGGGATAATTTTTATAAACAATTTCTTGTCAATGTAACCAACTCACATGGTGGCAGTTAAGTTTGAAGACTGCAGAAGGGAAATCTAAAATGAGTAAGCCCCAAACAATGAAAAACAATTGATTAAGGAATTAGGGCTGTTTCTAGACTTATTTCTAAAGTGAGGACTGCAACAGTTCAAATACATTTCCACAGGATGTAAACATAGAATTCTCTCACAGTCATTTGAAATCTTCACACCACAGTTACTGCCTGATTCTGGGGTATGACTGGGAGGTCATTATCAGTGCTAAGATAACCCGGTTTTAAAAAATCACAGAATCTGGGAGTCACTTCTTTCTGCTCCCTGAGAGCCATCCTTTCAAAAAGCATGCCAAGAATGAGCACGGATATTCTGAAATGATGCCAAAGTGATGATACTTCTGGTCAGTCAGGAAAAAAAAAAAAAGAAAGAAAACAAAATTACTTTGCAAATGCCATTTAAGAATTTATTCACTCACAGAATATCTTTAAGAGAAAGAAAATGGAAATGCAGCTCAAGTGAAACTAATAGGAGAGAACAACTTTGGCAGGTGAAATGTAAAATGGAGATTAAGAGGTCCAAGAGCAAGGCTGAAGAACAAGGAAGCAAATGCATAGTGACAAGTAATAAGGTATTCCTTAAGCACACGGGAGACTGGAACTCCAGAAGAGCCAGTGGGTCCTGCAGACTCTCCTGATGCAAAGTCAGTGAGGGCAGAAAGAGAGATTGCACAGAAGTTAAATGGCTCCCCTGCTTCGGCTTTCACTTCAGAGCAGGAAAGGGAGATGCATGCCCCAGGGTTATACACGTAAAGAACTTGAGGCAGAACTGCCAGACAGAGTTAGGAGAAATAAAATAAAGCAAATGAAAAAAAGAAACTACTTGAGAAATTTGATTTCACTAAACTGCATTTCCAGAGCTGAGAAAAGTCAGTTAAAGGCAAAAGTAAACCAGCTAGCCTGAAATCAGAGCCCCACAAACTAGAGAAGTCTAAAAAAGCACATTTTTCACAATGATAAATCATAACCTACAAATGACAACTCACTAACCTACAAAAAGGTTTCAAAACCATATCCTGGCTATTTTTTACCAGATGTAAATTGTTCAGATTTTCAAAGACTTTGAAACTGTTAGGAGAGCTTTGTCACCTTGGGACAAGAGGTAACTGTCACTCTTTCAATATTAGCCAAGGAACAGAGACTCCCAGGATTACAATAATAACCTTTTCATACAAAAGGGAGATGTTTTAGCACCCAAAGTCCTGCCTAGGATCAGTGTTGCAGAAGGCATTTGTGAAGTATCTGATAGAAAGAATGGAAAACAAGGCCACAAAACACACTGCCCATATAATGTGGTGTTAACCAACAGTATGGGGGTCCTTGTTCTCACAACTATCCAGGCAACTGGACAACACAAATACCAGATAAAATTCACCACAGACATATTGAATTCTAATGGGAAAAAAAAAACCACAAACAAACTATATATATTTATATATTTATTTATCTGCTTCCACTATACACCAGTCACTACTGAACTAACTTCTAGACATCAAGATAGTTCTGAAGACAGATGATGTCACATCCCTGTGCTTAGCAAAAAAATCATTTCAGAGTAGACAAAGCTTTGGAACAGCACTTCTAAAATTGTAAGCTGTAATATGAAAAAAAGTTTGACTGTGGAAATTAAAATTATAGCATGCTGGGTTAAATTTCAACTAAATATGATGGATATGAATTGTAAGCACACTTAGAAATAAAGAAACTGAAATATTCTGTTGATTTAGAACTAGGCATGGGGCTGTAAAAGGCTACTGAAAATGAGAAACATGAGAGAATGTGTAATATTTATGAAAGGTGACCTGTTGCACTATTTAAATAGAAGAGAGATTAAAGCAAAGACAAGTTGAGGTTATGAAAATAAGGACATTATAGACACATGAATTCAAACTTAAGATTCAGGAAACCTCAGCTATTCAGAGTAATGAAAATACATCTTCAAAACCAAAACAGATTGCTTGCAGCTTATCTGTCCAGGAGAAAACCCCTTCCAGATCTGTCTACATTTAAAGCTAAGGAAGATGAACACTATTTGCAAAGAGTTTTAAGAAATCCACATAAGCCTGCTTTTATAGAATTCAACCCATGCTCTGCCATCCATTTTCACATCTTTTACAATTGGACTGAAGAGAGTGGTCCATGCCTTGGGAAAAGCCAGGCCTAATTCGCAGACTGACCCAGCTGCTGCTACAGAAGCACCTTCTGCCTTCAATGGTTTAGCTCTGCAAGGCAGCAAAGCTGGGACCATACAGGGATCTGAGCAAGGAAACCAGAATTCCCCCAGGATCAGCAGCTGCAGCTTGGAAGTTCTGCTACTCCAAAAAGTATTTAGGCCTAGAATATATCTTTTAAACCTGAAGGAATACAAGACAGATATAAATGAGATTAAAAATTATCCCTTTCATTTCATACCAATCACACTTTCCATCAGGCAGTGAAAACCAAGCTTATTCTCTGCTAAGTGCACTGATCAAAGGCTAAAATGTTTTTTGCAGCAGAAGTTATGATTATACAGTGAGAATAAAAAGAAAGAAAGAAAAAAATACCAAAACACCCTGTCCTGTGAAGCAATTGAAAAGGACATGCACAAATTTGGGGGTGAAAAATGAAACAAAATTTCTATTTTTGTTCAATTCTACAATAATTGTAGTAATAATTATAAATAACAATTACAAATTATTTCAACTGTTTACAATTATTTTGTAAACAGACAACTTTATAATAACTTACAATTATCACAGCTGTTTAAAATGTTTAGAAATACTAGACTTAGATTCTAATTCTCAAAGGTACACTTTGAAGAAAATTTTAAATAGATCAGGAAAGGACAAACTTGAGAAAATGCTCCTCGTTGCTCACTGCTGTGTTCTATAGCACATACTTCTGTGACACCATGATCATAAAAATGCCCTAATGAAGAGCACGAGCTGGACATCACAGGGCATCATGAAGAGCTCACTGTAGTCAATGTGCCTGTCTCATATGTAGGCTAAGTTCTTGTTTCCATTCTCTCAATGCCCATTAAGTGCTGGAAGTGTTCAGATACAAACCAGAATTCCACTGACCTAAAATCATGGATTTGGTAACATAAAAATTTCCATTTCGATAAGCCTTAGATGAAATATTTCAGCCTCAATTTTTCCTGACTTAAGACAGATAATTTACACTTCACAGACTTCTCCTGCTTTGAGTTTTTTGTTTGTTGCAGTTTAAATAAGACAAGAAATTCCCACCCATAATTACTTGAGAAATCTCAGTTGGTAAAATCCCAACTGGAATCAGAGCCTTATTGCACATGCTGAAAGTGTCGATGCATAAAGATGTGAACTTGTCATTTACGGTACACGTTGCACAATTGGTAAGTCTAAAGTTATCTAACACATTTTTGCTATGCATTCCTACATTTTTTGAAGTTCCTCTCAGCAGAGACCTGCTTTTGGGGTGTGTGTAAAGCATGATGTCAGGGCAAAGTCTCCACACATCTCTCTCTGCTCCTCTACAAAAACACACGCCTGCCATACCCACTCATCCTACGGTTGTGGTTAGCACAGGAAAGAGGGGCTCTTATTTAAAGGACTTGCAGACACAGTCATAAATAATTCAAACTAAAATATAGTACATAGCAACTAAATGAACAAAGTAGGTGCTGTAAGATGCCACCTTTATTTTTTAAGTCCTTTTCTTGTGTGGCAGTATTCAACCTACCGCTGCTCTCAGAAGCTCTCACCCTTTGGGAAAGCCAGTACAGAGGTGCTGTATATAGGCACAGAGAAGCAGCCAAAGAAAGGCCAGGACCATGTAGGACACTGTGCCACCAAGAAAGAAGAGGTGCTTGTAAATGTTAACTCAGTTGCAAAATACTGGAAGTGCCTATAAATGTTTTTGAAAGCAGATTCAAAATACCTTTTCTGGATCAATATTATGAGTAAGAACAGGAAGTTCACACACTTCTCCTCCTATTCCCATCCCTTTTTGAACTTCAGATTATTTTTTTTTATCATGAAAACATGACAAATTTTCCAGGTAGCTACAAACAGAGAGAAAATGTCCCCTTCTCTCCTGCATTTCTGATTTCAGCCAACTTTACAAAACATTTCAAATGTTAAGCCCAGAAGATTTCTCTCTTCAGAGACAAAACCAAGGGCTGATCCCAGCAGGAAGATGGCAGCCTCCACCTCCCATCAGGATAAACTCAGAACCTTCACAGCCCACCTTGTCATTCAGGGACAGGTTTGGCCAGGGGGTATGCACACATATGGCCCAGACTCTACCTTGGAAAGGTATGGTTATTAACATGGACTAATAGAAGCAGTTCATATTGGAAAGTGGAGGAGAAACGCAGCTCATCATTAGCTTGACTATACCAAACAAAAAAAAAAAAAAAAAAATTAATAGAAGAGCAGCTCATGCTTAAACAGGTCTCCAGAAATATACCAAGCAAAGTTGTCAAAGGCCCCATGGTAAATGTACTGCTAGAAAACTTTTCACAAGAGCTTTCATCCCACCCACTCACCTGAACACATACTGTGTCACCAGAGAGCTTTACTTCCACTAATTATGTTAAACTTTTAAATGAAGTTTGCACGATCAAGAAAAGATTTCACATGCACTTCTACATTTACTCTAAGTAAATCCCACTGTCAGTGAGGTAACTCAGAGCCCATAAAGGTGTTCCAGCACTGCACAAGACACACACAGACTACAGCTCAAATTGGAAATGACGGAAAGAAGAGAACGGCATCTCTTAAAACACAAACACCTATAATCCCAATGTCCACTCGATATTAATAAGCTCAAAATAGAAACTAAAACCCATGTCCCATTTAATGACAGACTCTTGAGCTAACAAATATCAAGGCAGAGGAGCTTGCCTTTTCTTCTTTACCACCCCATAAATACAGTTTCCCGTGGTATTTGCAAGCACAGCAAAGACCAGATTCAATGCAGATACCCCTGCTTAGGTAGCCCATAATCCTTGCAGCTCTTCACAAATCCTCTGCTAGGTGGATGGTCTATCTGGGATTAGTACTAGAAGGAAAATGAGAGCAACCTTCAGGCTCCTCTGAACTCTGCAGATCTCTGGTCAAACAGGCCAGAGGATCATTGTACCGTAACCAGCTCCCACATGGGTTTCTGATTTGCTTTGCAGGGGTTTTTGGTTTGATTTGTGGGGGGTGTTTTTTTTGTCCTTCTGCTGCATAAATAAGCCTAGAAGAGGAGGAGGCCCAGAGCACGGAACAAGTATGCTAATGCCGTATCATACCAACTGCCATGCCAACAGCAATCACACACACACGCCTGCTCACACGCTCCTGCCAAATAATCACTTAAGCAAACATCAACTACAGAGATTAGCAAAAGCGTCTGACAACGCGCAAATCGGACAAGAAACATGGGCTGAAGGGACAGCTTAGCAAAGTGAGGATTTACTAAGTGAAATGACATGAAGTTCCTGAATCAAAGCTTGCAGCATTTTTGGAAGACTGCTGAAAATCCTATCTGTTGGCTAGTAGATTTTTTCCATCCACCCGTCCCTACTGCATATCAGCTGCAGCCAGACAGGCTTCTAATAAAAGCAAGTGACTCTTGCACAAAGGAAAATATCTTTCCGGCCTCTGGGAAGGCAGCAATCCAAGCAAACAACCAGGCACCCAGGTGGCACAAGCTATTGGGAAGCAACCACAGCATCTCAGGGGCTTTTCAGCACCAAAAAGCAAGCTAAATCCCTACAGTAAAAGGTTGGTTTTCCAGGTGAAACCATCCTAGGCAGAAAAAGAACTTCAAATTATTTCTGTTCAATGTGGTGGGGGAGTGGAGGGAAGCTACTTTTAAACGTGTAATTTTTATTGTGCAAATTAAAGAACAAAGTGTTTTTCTATCAGATTTAAGGCAGAATATCAGATCAATATATTATCTCTAATTTACTAAAAGATGCTTCACTCCAAAGGCACTTTCAATGAAAGCAATGAGCTTTTGCTGCCAGAAGCACAAGAAGAGTCACAACCATTTAGCAGCATTATAGGGCATTCGTGTCTTATTCTGAAGAATTTGTTGCCAAAACAAAGGAGGAGGTACTCTTTCTAAATCTTAGACTGAATTATGTATTTCTTATTCTGATGAAGCTCTTGCTGAAGCATCAACTTTGCCTGAATAATGTTTGGAGGATGTGTGCCTGGTTAAATATTAATCTCTTCTAGACAGGAAGAATATGATTTCTAGTGAGCTGAAAAAGAACTAAATATTCAAATGGCAGAAGCTTGGTTGTCTGAAAGCAAGTTGTGACTTTGTAGCACCATTGCACAGACACCACCATATCAGAACTGCCATCTTTCTACCAAGGCTATTTCTAAATCAACTCCTATCTTACTTTCAAAGACAACAAATCTTCCTTAAGAGATCCATCCCTTACCATCTGACAAAGTGCCTAAATGAGCATTACAGAAATGTTAAAATGGGCATTTTGAGACAATGTCACTCTTCCCACTGCTGCTCACATGCCGTAAACCTGCAAAAAAAAAAAAAGACAGAACACCTAAAATAGTTATCTTTAAAAACAAAGTTTTTGCTACAACAAATACCCTTACACAATATATTAGGCACATTTTGAATGCTCCTATCACAGAAGAAAAGATGCTACAGACTGTGAGCCTTCTGTTGTTGGCTACAGATGGGTGCATACATTTGCATTGCACTACTAAGGCTCCTTTGCACTTCGAGATACATGGATGTGTGAGGAGTAGAGCTAAAAAAATAAATACATACATAAATGAATCTGTTGTTCTAGTGATCCAGTAGAAACAAGGAATCCTTAAATGCAAGAGCCATGTCATCTTTAGTTGGTTATGAAACTAATGCCATTGTTTGTGTGGCTCTGAGGAGAAAAAAAAACAAAAAAAAAACCAAAAAAAAAGAAAGCAAAACAGGTTTTGTGCCTGATATCCACTGGAACTGAATCTGAGAAGTTAATTCAGTTATTTCTGTGCAGGGACAGTCTGGCTTCCAGAGATACATATATATTTACTGCTTGTGTCAATGCACAAGGAATTCCAATGTACCCATGGAGTCAAATTATCTGGTTTTTTGCCTTTTTAATCCTTAGGGACAGAAGAGGCAACAGGTAGATGGAATTAGCAAAGTCAGATGATGAAGGCAACAGCAGAGTTGTCTCTGTGCCTTAACAAGCTCAGAAGATCAAGACCAACTTTGCACTCCAGACAAAGAAACAGTCTAGCTTCACCTCACAGTCCTGTGCCTGTCTCCACTCAGCTGGACTAGCCTCCCTAAAATATCTGGGCATCAGCCCAGGTGTGTAGATGAGGCTTTTAGAAGGAAAGCAGAGTCTTGTCTTCCCTCCCAATTGTTCTGTCTGGTTTTACTCTGGAGAGTTTTTGTACAGATAGGGAATTTCTCCAAAAATATTGTTTGTAGATGGCAAAAATTCTGTTTCATTTATGTGGTTAGCTACCTGTAGACCAGTGTCAAAACACGGATTTAGACTGGGGTATTAGAGAATTCCTCCTCTTTTTCTTCCTCTCCACAGCCATTTGATGATGGTTTCATCCACAACTAAATAGGGGATGTTTACAAGGTCCAAGCTATGCTGAAACTGTGTAGAAACTAATGAGGAAGATTTTTATAATGCTCTTGAGAAACATTTAATGAGCTCTGAAATAGTGCTGGCAGGCCTCAAAGGAGAAAGGCCCAGTTTAAAACTGAACTTTGCAGTTTACTAAATGGCAGTGTGCAGGAGCCCCAGGCACTATTTATTTTCAAAGACTATTTTTATCTGAAAATACCCAACTCCTGTAACCCTCTTCTGCTCTAAAAGTCTTTACCCCTCTGTTGCAGCTGCCATGCAATCAGTGGCACTTGCCAAGCAATGTGCTCCTAAGGCCCAGAATAACACATTAATACATTTTTCTTAATGTAATGGAACTGGATTTTGCCTCAGATATAGTTAGCTCATCTCCTCACCTCCAGAGGTCATCCCCATTGAACCCAGAATGTGCCATTCTGGGAAGGCTAGGAAGGGCTTTTTGGAGTGGAGGGATGGTGAGGGTGAAAATCCCCTGGCTTTATTAGTAATACAGCTCACTCTTTATTACATTCCCATTCCCCCTTCTCATCTCCCATCAAACTGCCTACAGCTGTGTTCTCTCAATCTTCAGCCTGAAAGACATGAAAAAGCAGTCTGCAAGACGACTACAGTTTTTCAAAAGTCACTCCCACACATATAGACAAGGAAGCAAATAAAGTTTGAGAAAAAGAAAATCATCACAGTGCCACTGCAGAAGGTAGAGCCAGATATTTTAAATGGCACAGTGATTCTGTTCCTTGGAATAAAAGAAGGTGAGACACACTGGCCAAGAGAGTGTCTAGTTAGGTGAAATCCTGCTGATCCTTTCTACCATGATAAGGTGAATCATTGCTGAAAACAAACTGAACTACTTTAACACCACCATCTGCAACAGGTCCTTTTAAGTCTTCAAGGTCCTTATTTTTTACTTGGGAAAAAACTGTAGGAGCCTGAAGAGAATCTGAAAAGTATTGATGAACTTGGCATCACAAGATCACTTTTTCTGGCAACTTAGAACAAGAAAAATATTAAGAAGCAAATTCCATACTGACTGCCAGCTCTTATTTCATGGGTTGGATCAAGCTCATGTTAAAGGTAGTGGGATTAAAGAGATCTTCAGCTGATGACCACTTCTGTTCAATCTAAAATCAACAGTTGGCAAAACATATTTGAATTTTTAAAAAAAATATATGGTCTTTATTTAGTGCCTAATACTGCTGACACAAGTAACAAGTAGTCAGTGCCCTGAAATTTAGTGATACATAGATGTGCCTTTTCTCATCTGGTTTCACTGCTGCTGTGTCAGTCCACAGAGACACCACCATACCATTTCTTACACAACTCTGCTCCGTGGGTTATCGTAGTGAAACAAAAACATCCACATTACAGAAGACATTGCTGGCTCCTCTAATTCCATTTTTCCACAGTGCTTCTGCTGAAGAAATTGATGTCAGACAACTGACTCAAATTTCCCCGAACTCCCCTCAAATACACATTGAGCACTTGACAATGCCCACTTTTCTATTTTCCCCTCCACGGCTCCACTGGAGAGGACCCTCTGTGCATTCAGAGCAGCACAATGAAGAATGATTTCCAAAGCATTAACTTGGAGCCATTGAGACTTGGATGTTTTCAAAATGACTCTATTGTGCTCATAGGATTCTAGACTACCCCAGCTACTCCAGAAGAGAGTCTTTTTCCCCTTTCTCAAAACATCCATCCCTTGAGCCATCCCTGGAGTGCATTGTTGGGGCCGATTCCTTGGTGCAGCAAGTTCCATCAGTCAAAGCTCAACAGATACAAATAATATCAGGATATGGGTATAAATTAGTGCGACAGACCCTAAATAGTTTTGACAGGTTTAGTAAGTATATATAGTGACACAGAATGCTATTCCTGCTGTCAGACATCAATATGTAGACAGAAGATTGGGGGCACCATGGAAACTCAGCGACATAAGAGTGGTATTGATTGGATAGAAAATGAGGCTGCAATTTAAGCTTAAGGCTGCCAGAGATGCCAAGAATGGAGAATGACCTCCAGCAGTGAATTTTCAGCATAAGCTCCCTGTGAACAAGCCAGTCCAAGAAGGATAAATCAGGGACAAGCTCACCAGGGATATGGCTCAAGCGAGTGTCGCTACCCTAAGCAGATGAGAATCACTCTATGTGTGCACGCGTTACAGTGACCTAGTTCGTTCAAAGACAGCATTTTGTATGGTTTATTATGGAGCCCCGGAACAAAGAGATTTCCTCAATTAAAGTCCTGAAATGCATCCTCTAAATGAAAATGCTTTTGATACACTGACCAGCAAGAGCTTGTAAATATCGAAGCAAAGCATACATTGTTAAAGACCAATTCCCACAGAAAACGCCACAGTTGGGAATGTAGGTAATGAGGGGGCCTGAACAGAGCAGAAGCAATGAGCCATGCCAGCTCCATCCCTAATGCCCTAGTCTTACACTAAAACACTTGTTATACCATAACACTAGATAAATTGTATTTTCCTTGACAAAAAAACCCAACACACACAAACGCACACACAGAAAAAAAATAGTATGAGTTAAATGAGTGCATTTTCAAAGCTCCTGTAAAGAATTATTTTTAATTGTTATCTAAGGAGTCAGGAACAACCATTCGCAGAATGATCAAGAAGAAATAGAGGACATGTCAAGGAAGCACCTTGCCGAAGCCATGACTGCTGGAAGTTCACTAAGTAATAATATTCACATTCATGGCAGAAAGATTAATCTACACAAAACATCCAGCAGTACGGCTGTGTCAGGAATAAGATAACCCTCCAAAGTGTCCCCAGTGTCAGGCATATGGTACTGGGATAGCAGCACTATGTTTTGTAATCCTATAGTGAGACAAACCTTCTGCTGGCAAGGATGCATCAGCCACAGACTGCATCTCAAATAACTGGGGATAGACATCTGGATAACTGCAAAAAACCTGTTTTTCTTAGGCCACTTCTACACTATAAATGAATATTTACCATTTGTAAAAGAAAGGTTTGTTGCTGGCTTCTCTTTTTCCCCACCCAAGAGCTGACTCGGGAGTAAAGTCGGTGAGTTTCTGTCCTTCAGTTTCACCCAAAGCTTCACCCAAACATGAAAAATCACTGAAGAGTTTAGCTCAGCCTGGAGACAGGAGTTTATTAAATCTCCACTTTCTCTCTCTTCAGCAAAAGTCGCTAAATTATGCAGCAGGAATTGGTTTTGCTGCTTTTTGGGGTCGGTTATGAGGGTTTGGGTTTTTTTTTTAGTTCAATGAAGTACCCTCTCCATGCACTTCCAAATTTTCCTTCCTACAGCAAATTAACAAATTTTGTCACAAATACACCAGTTCCTTTTTCACTTTAAACTATTTCTCATGATCAAAAGTTCAGACTTCTTTTCTTTTTTTTTTTTAATTCTTATTCTTTTTCAGGGAGGAAACCGAAACAAACTAAACAAAACAAACACACAGAAACATTACATTTGTTTTGTAATCAGCTCAAGAACACTGCTCAGAACACGTAACAACCCAAGTATTTCTTTGTAACAACTTTTACTTTCCTTCTCTCTTTCTCTCCATCTCTTCCTTCTTTCTCCCTAATACAGTCAGTTACACACATCGTTTATTTCTTGTTCAAAAAGTTGAGCTTTGCTAAAAGCTCAAAAAAAAAAATCAGTGCCCAGAGGGAAAACAAAGAAAGGACATCATCCTAAGAGCTGATGAGCCACAGGTAAAATGTTCCTCTACCGTAATACAAGTCATTGCAAGCAAAGAGGATCTAGTTAAAACACCACTATCCATAGCTCTAGGGTTATGTCGCAGAGAAAGATTTAACTCCTGTCACAAACATTTCCCCAGTGCTCCCAAGAACCAGCCAGTCTCTCGGGTGGATATCCTCCCGAGGGCACCACTAAGTTAAAGTGCAGTAGCCATTCACCACCAAGGCAAAGCCACTGGCAGCGTGGAAGAGAGGTGCGACAGCCAAGTGGAAAAAGTAAAAGGAGCAGATAAGCTACCGCAGAATGAAGACTTATCCCTCCCCTATGAAAACTTGTACTTTCAAAAAGGAGAGAAGAAAGGAGGGTAAGGAGTTAGAAGCACCGAGGCTGGAGACCATGAAACATTTGCAGAAGAACATATACGTTCAACAAAGAAGAAAGTGTGTTTTCACCATTGTTAACTCAGCTATCCCCCAGCCTATCCCTCCCGAGGAAAGAGAAGACACAACTAACGACGGCAGTTTTAGATAGATCTATCGGCACTTGCTAGATTTAGCTGTTTCACCAGGAGTAAATTAGGGATAAGAAGGCAAAGTCCCAAGAAAAATATCAGCCGAAGCGCTCGGTCTGAATGTACAATTTAAACTCCGGAGTTCCAGCCGGGACGTTCCTGGCACAGGGTGACTGGGACCCGCAGGGGGTTTGCCGCTCCGCTGCCCTTTTGTCCTCTCGAAATGGACCTGCTCGAACACTCCTGCCTCCCTTCCCTGCTGGGTCACGTCACCCACCGCCACCGCTGTCCCTCTCACCCTGCGCTGGCATTTAAGCGCTCCCAGGGACCGAAGCACCGCGGCAGCGCTCTGCACCCGGCAAAGCGCGGTCCCGTTCCTGCTCCTGGGCACTCCCGGACCTCACCCACCACCTCGGACAGGTGTCTCCGGGGGCTCAGGTGTCTCCCTCAGGTGCACCCCTGCTCCTACCCAGCCCCACGGCCGCTCTGGCCGGCCACCCTCTGCGGCGTCCTGCCGGGGCAAGTGTCCCGGAGCCGCGGCAGGGACGAGGGGAAGGAAGCGCTTCCCACCCTGCCCCGGGGAAACAAGCGCTGTAGCTACCATCCCTGGGGCAGACCCCGGGAGTCCCCGCCGCTGCCTCGGAC